>VMDO01008207.1:0-85666 GCA_007922755.1 Pedetes capensis | reverse complement strand
CCTTCCCTCCCTCTGCAGCTGCCCTGTGCTTTCCATTTTTGGTAGGTTAAAGTTTTACAAGGATGTTCTAGTGGTTAAATTTAATATCTTTTTTAAAAAAACCTTGTGCCCATTCTGTGTTTTTCTCTCTCAGTACCATATATTTTCATTAAATTGGAAATTCTTTCCTTGACTCCTATAGAAAATGGTTTTGGAAGAAGGAAATAAAGGACATCAGCTGAAAGGGAACCTGGTATTAGAAAGTGGGACTGATTGTTCCTTTCCCTTTTCATTCCTAGTTACTGTCTCCTTCACCCCACTGCCCGACATGAATGAGGCAGTGTACTCAGTAAAGGGCTGTAATCTGATGAAGTGTTGTTAAAACTGAGTCTTTACTCCTAGGGTTCGGGTTTAACCTAGCGTGTGACTGCTGATTTTCTTTAATATCTTTAACTTGACTATTACTGCCTTGACTCGACACCCCTGCTATCTTGTTCTGCTGAATAAATGTTAAACTTTCTTTCAGCTTAAAAAGATTCTTGAAAAAAGGACTTGTGGGTTAGTTTTTTTTTTTTTTTCCCTAGAGTTCAGGTCTAATTCCTCACACAAATATTTGTCTCTAGTACTTGTGTTTTATGTTCTTGGCTTTGAGTTTTTCACCTTCTATCATACATTTTAGAAAATTTCTCATTGTATATTTTTATGTTATGGTACTTTGTGAGTTGAGATACATTGAAGAAGATGAATTATAACTACTATAATAATATACTCAAGGAACTTTAAATATTCATGATGTGTATTTTTTTTATTATTTTTATTTGTGCAGTGTTAGGGCATTGAACCCAGACCCTTGCACATGCTAGGCAAGTGCTCTACCACTGAGCTGCACGTCTAGCCCTCTTTTAATTTTGAGACAGGTTCTCACTAACTTGAGCAGGCTGCATCTGGCCTCTGACTTAGGATCCTCTAGCCACAGCCTCCTGAGTAGCTAGAATTACAGGCATGCACCGCAATGTCTTGCTGTACCATGTCTTTTAAGTTAAAAAAACTAATAAAAATCTATGTAATAAGTTATTAGGTGCCATCGAGTTGGTTCCAACTCATGGTGACCCTGTATACAACAAAACACTACCCATCACTGTGCCATGCACATGATCTTTTTATGGTTGAGTCCATGGTTGCAGTTACTGTGTTTGTTCTCATACTGAGTCATCCAATATCAGCAAAAGGAGGTTCCAGGGGCTTCGTTCCCATCATTAAGGTTGACTCTACTTTGAGGAAGCAACTGTTCCTCTGGTGTTTCTGAATGCCTTTCAGCCTGGGGGCGGGTGGAAGGTGGCTCATTTTCTGGCAATATATTTGGCAATGCTTCTCTGCTATTCCTAGAGTTTTCCATGGTAATTGTTTTGTGAGTGGGCTGCCAGGTCCTTCTCCCTAGTCTGCCTTAATCTGAAAGCTCAGCTGAAACTGTCCATTATGGGTGACCCTGCTGGTATCTGAAATAATGGTAGCATAGCTTTCAGCATCACAGCAACATGCAAGCCACCACAGCACAAGCTAGCTGACAGACATGTGGAGTTGTAACAGGTAGTCGGTTTCAAAGTGGGCTTATGAGGTTTATGACTCCTCAACTTGTATTAATAATTAGAGAGTTATTTTAACATAAGTACTGCTAACCTAATATGCTTTTTAATTGAGTACATTTTTCACAATAAGACAAGCCTTACTTATTTGGATGGCTAGTGTAATTCCAGCTACTTAATCATATTCTTGGGACATGATATCTGAATTAAACTTTAAGTCAAAAAACACCATGTTCTTTTTGTGTGTGTGTGTGTGTGTAGCAGCTTTAATTTTATTGAATGTGATCTAGTCTAATGGCCTGTGTGTCCACTTCTGTGAGCCATTATGCATTTTTAAAAGAGCCTCTTAAATCAGCCCTTGAGTTGCATTTAAAGTATATTGCTGGTTGCATTATCACAATTTCATTTTTGAGGAAACTGGTGTCGAACTTCCTGAAAAATTTTCTTCATTTTTAGAAGATAAATGATATAGTCTGATTGAGTATGGGGGTAAGTTGATGGTCTTGTTTTGGTTAACTTCAGAGCAAGCATTGGCCAGGGCTTTGAAGATGTTTTTATAGCAATTTTTCATGTAGGGTTCAGAGTTCTATTTTCTTATTCATTGGTAGTGTCTCTTCATATTTTTATTTCTGATAATTGATTTCTCCTTTTCCCTTTACTTGAATGGGGGTCCTTCTATACTCTGTCATCTAAATTTCTTAAAAATTGACAAGTACCTTACTTTATTCTATGGTTATAAACATCTAGCTTAGAAATGGGTGTGCTCTAGCTAGTATGATTCTATTCAAAATATTGCCTAGTAAGGATCTGAGTTGCATTTCTGTTAATAGAAACATGTTTTTACAATGCCTCCATTGTGCATTTTTTCCTAAATTGTATCTGCAAGTGGGGTTGTGCTATTCTGTTTATCCGATTTCAAACTGTAATCAAACAGAAAATAAGGATAGAGCTGGGTGTGGTGGCGCATGCCTATAATCTCAATGGCTCGGGAAGCAGAGGCAGGAGTATTGCAAGTTCGAGACCAAAGGCAGTCTGCATAACTTAGTGAGACCCTGTCTCAAAAAGTAAAACAATGGGCTAGGGGTGCAGCTCAGCAGTCCAGCACTTGCAGAGTATGCAAGCGGGAGGCCCTGGGTTCAACCCCCGATACTGGAAAAAAAAAATAAGAAAGAAAAGAAAGAAAGAAAATAAGGGTAGGATAGAGATGGAATATACACTGTATTGAATGTATTGATTATTATCATGCCAGCTGGGTTTATATTTCATTTACCTGTTATATCTTAGTAAATAACAAATCTACTTTAAGCCAGATCCATAAAACGTTAATATTGATAATTTTAAATTTCCTAACTTCACGTGAGCCACATTATATTGTATCTTACCTCATAATGTGGCTTATATACTGGAAATAGGAGAAATAATTGGCTTTTGTTTTTCTTTTGAGTTTTCCATGGTGGTGTCATCCTCAACTTGATTTTTCCCTCTTGGGAATCTTTTGAAGCTACCATTTCTTTAAGTGAAGGTTATTTTAATTATAGCTGGGTTATCCAGTATAATGGTCCAAATCCACTTAATAGGTTATTTGTAAAGTGGATTATGCCCCAGCTAAAGCCTAGGTGGAAGTGTCATTGGTTCCCTATAGGATACATGAAGACTGAATGAAGGAACCGAGTGCAGCATATCTACTAAATATAATTAAAGAATATGTTATCTCTAAATAGCAAAACATACATTCAATGGACTCTTTAATATTTGCTTCCCATAATGTGTAGTACATCATCACATACTACTGCCCCCAGTCATGGTGGAGTCTGTTAGCTTGGTCTCTACTTGAAAATTGACTTTCAATTTTGAATTGACCATATAAGAAAGTTGTCCTTGAGCTATGGACACACTGAGCAAAGATGTGTAATTGTAGTGGTCCTTGTGTGCAAGTAACTATACCATTGTTTTTCTCTTATAGCTGCCTATAGTTTGCCAGCTGCTATTAGACTTGGCTGCATGATGCCTACATGAAACACCGTCTTCTCTGAACTCCCTTAGGAAATGTGAATGTGTGGCACTGAGAGAGCCAAGAAACCTAGGTTCAGCTGCATTCTAGGCAAAGGGTTTTTGCAGTACCCAGGCTCTGTTTCATGGATCCAGTGCTTCTCCTACTTCCCATAGTGATGGAGGAAAAAGAAATAAAGAGTATGAAGCTTGTTTTAAATTTCAAAGGACTGATTTTTCCCTAAAATAAAAAAGTAAAGAATTCAGTGAAGATCATGGTATCATATAGGATTTTGTAGGTAGGGAAAAGAATAAGGCCCTTGGGACAGACCTCAGCCTAATTGTAAAAGTCCTGGGTGTGCTTTCTGGAGATTCTAGGGATGCGATAGGGCCAGGAGGTGGGCGTGAAGAATTGACATATCTTTCCTTCAATGCGTGTATTCACTCCTGGGTCAGGTTTTACTTTGACTCTGCCTTATAAATGTGGAAAACTTTGTGGGGAAATTCTGTGTCTAGACTTTTGGTTTCCATCCACAGTGAGTAATGGGAAGGTATAACATTCCCTGCCTGGACACAGTTAATGCATGTAGATGGTGTAACTATTTTGAGCAAACTGGTAAGGTGCTTCTGAATTCTGTCCTTTCAGCACTTTGGACAGAGACCTCAATATGCTCTTCTGTTCTACAGGTATCATATGCCAAATGCATTCTGTGTTGATCATGCCAAAAATTTAATGAAATTTTCTGTATCGGATAACTTCCCAATTTGCATTCATTTTTGCTTTCTCTGGTGTTTGTGACCTTGATTCTTGCTATGAAGTCATGGCATCTGTACTACATTCATCAACTCTGCAAGACACAAAGACTTTCCACATATGTATCTTCACACATGTGCTCTATCCCTTGCATGTGCAACAGTCTTCATCTAGTCCGTCCTCCTATTAGTTTTCATTCTACATTAAGTAGTTGATGATAATCTTGGTCATCTTATTGCTTTCATTTAGTCATCAGACATTTCTTATAATCCTGTAGTAGCCCAGGCCTGTACTCTGTGCTCAGTGGTACGTTGAGAGGACAGTGGGACAACACCCCCGATTCCACACACAGATGAGGATCACAGTCAATGTGATTTTTTCTGGTTCCTTCCACTTTGCGTTGCATCAGCTCAGTACTTTTCATTTTTACAAGAAATGCCAGTTCCCATTGGAGATTGGGGGCAGGGATGTGAAGAGACAACTTTCTTCTAATCATTCTGAAAGACTGGAAGAGATGTCATGACATTTTATAAAACTAAATGGGGCTGCTTTCTCATGTGTGCTCTGACTTATGCCATAGGTTAGACAAAATGTTAATACTTTTATCTCAAACTTACCTTTCACAGCTGTTAAAAAAAAATTGTGCCATCCCTCTGAGCATTGTGGCAGTTGAGGGTAGTTATATGGCTATGGATTAAGATATGCCTACCTCCTCAAATGTAATTTGTTGGTAAACACTGTAAACCTGGGACATCTTAATAAAGAAACTGATACAGCAGGAAAAAACAAAATACTTTAAAGCCAAGGTTGTCTATAAGGTTTTTTTTCTGCTTGTAATTCTACCTCTTTGATTGTAAAAGATGAAAGTCCTTCAAAATTCGGAGATAAAGGGAAATCTAAAAAATTTAGTAGGCTGCAGAATTCAGATATCAGTGCCACCAATTTTACTAGCCCTGTGGTCTTGGACAAGCCACATAATCTCTTTGTGCCTTGGTGTCATCAGGAATCAATAGTTATGAAAATTAAAAGAAGTAATTTTGTAATAGCATAAAGTATGTGGAGGTATATGTGGAGCACTTAGAATTTGCCTGGTGAGAAGTCAAGCATTAACTATTCCAGAGCCTCTGCATTTCCCCTCTGTGCGGTCTCCTCAGATGACCACCACTGTTTCCCCTGCACTGACTCTTGTAGAGATAAACTTTTTCCATTGGAAGACTAGTGTCCTAGGGCATTATATGCCCATTCTCCCAGGAATGTGAAAAGACCCAGGGTTTCTGAGACTTCACATATAATTAATGTATAAATATCCCCTTGGAAGGTGGCAGTAATGAGCCCAGCTTTCTTGAATTATCAAGGGGAAAAATTAAAAACTGAAGTTTGCCAAATGTGTGTTTTGCAGGTTGGACAATCTGCTCAATATGGCTTATGGAGTAAAGAGGTAATGATAGAGGTTCATGATATTCATAATCCCTTCCCACGAATGATTAGTTTCTTTGATTTGGGGAGCAATATTTCCACCCTCATAAGTTTGTGTTGGGTTTTATTTTGCATGTATAGCCTAATGAAAAGCTGCTTTTTGAAGCACGGTTGATTCATGGAATATTTTTCACCACTGGATGTCACCTGGTCTTTCACAACCCATTATTTGTTTCATATTGCATTGCGACGTTATAGCATGTTTACGTATGTATTGGTTTTTCTCCCCCAATCCTGCTTAATTCATGAAGCCAGTTTTAAGTATATTTCTTTGTCATTGTAGATAATATTATTTAGTGCTGCCAATAATGGCCATTTCATAACTTCTTAATACCTGGATAGTGTAGCATGTCACTGCAAGCCACACGGTAGATTTGGTTGGAACATCAAATAGCTGTATGTATCTTTTGGGGGAGGGGAATTGCTAAACTTCTTGGGGATGGAAAAAGGGGAATGAAGTTAAATCCACTGCTGTAACCAACCTCTGTTTCTATTTTGTTTGTGTGTGTGTGTGTGTGTGTGTGTGTGTGTGTGTATCGTATTTTGTTTAGTAGGTTTTCTCCAATGACCATTGACGGAATGACCAGTTTGGCTGGAATTAATATCCCTGGGCATCCTGGAACAGGGTGGTGTATATTTGTGTACAACCTGGCTCCTGATGCAGATGAGAGTATCCTGTGGCAAATGTTTGGGCCTTTTGGAGCTGTCACCAACGTGAAGGTCATCCGTGACTTTAACACCAATAAATGCAAAGGTTTTGGATTTGTGACTATGACAAACTATGATGAGGCTGCCATGGCCATAGCTAGCCTCAATGGATACCGTCTGGGAGACAGAGTACTGCAGGTCTCCTTTAAGACAAACAAAACGCACAAAGCCTAATGAGCTCTTGTCCTCAGTCCATTTATATATGAAAACTATACAACAAAGGCAAGTTAAGAGAAACTTTATACATTAGTAAATGTCTTTGTAAGTCAGTGTTGAGATGGGGATAAAATGACCACTTAGCATCCTAAGAAATATGTGAGATTTTTTATTGCTAGTATTTGAATTAAAACTTCTTAAATATCTTTTATGTTTGAATATGGACAAGAGGTACAGGGTTTTTACCTGTCACATTGCATTCTATTGCCTTCTTTGAAGAAGGTGGACCTTTTAAAGTGTTTCAGCTAAGGGAAGACATTTTTTTTTTCTTTTTACATAACTGCCTTGAACCTGTGAGTAAATATTGAGGCTTTGTGTTGTAATTCTTGAGTTGGTTGTGTCTTTTTTCCCCCCTTTTTTTTCCTTTTTCTGATTAGCTTTGTGTTTGGTTTACATTTAAAGCATTGCTGTTATGTCTCAGAAAAGTATTTTGAAGTTTACATTTTTATTTATGAAGTTAAAAACAGTATTTATTTTGTAATTATGATTTGGGTTGGGGAAGGGGGGGGCTACATTATAAACGCTTATTGTAAGAATACTGGAGAACTTTTCGTAAAGCAGTACCTTGCCAAAGAGATAAGAGCCTCTTTGATGTGGGTTTAAAAAAAAGCATCTATTTTTATAAAAAAGAAAATTTGGAGAAACTTTTTACTGGTCCTGGAACAAATATTTTGACTTGAATACTTTGAGAAATCTCTTCATATGACACCTAGTGAGCTTTTAAAATTTACCAGGAAATTTGCGGTGGTTGGAAAATTTAGAAAGATTTATGACGTAGAAAATACTTTGGAGATCTTTGTATGAAAGGCATAGAATCAATGAGGGAAACACTGCTGGTTTCATTTTTGTAATCACCAGTGGAGCGTCTGATCATCCTGGTTATTATGTGATAGGTGGCTCACATTGATTTGTGATTTTGAAACAAATAAAAAAATTTACAAAAGAATATATAAGAGCAGGCAAGAAATTTAAATTACCAAGAGATGGGGGAAAAAATCTGTTCTTCCTAAAGAAATCCCTTCAGATAGAGCTCATGGTGTTTAGTGATGTACTTGCAGTATTGTTTGAAGAATTGTTTTGTCTTAAGGAAAAAAAGATGTTGCACATGATTTGTACTGCAGCAAATCGGCAAACGTGATCTGAGTTGGATATATTTGAAGGTATTTTGAAAGTTACGTTTAAGGCTAACACCTGAGCTTTGTGTAATGTAAATAAGACCTTGTGTTTATGAACCTTTCAGCTAATTTGATTTTTTTTCCCTTACATGCCAAGTGATGTTCAGGTTTTGAATGTTTTTGTATCAGTTTTTTCCTTTGTAAATGGCATTAACATTGTTACTTGAGGTCTTGCTTAATCACTTTTGTTGTCCTGAGGACTTGAATTTACAGTGCATCAGATTCGTTGCTTATTTTGTCTGTAGATAGTCTAGCTTCAGCTGTTTATGGTGATGCTACATTTTGTTTATAAATATGTTTGTGGTAAAAAAAAAAAAGAAAATGAGTATAACCATAGGTTTTGAACAAATTTCCTTACATTTTTCATACAAAAATCATAAATATCTGTATGCTATTGAAATTTAACTTTGTATGATGCTTAAACCACTATTTGGGGAAATAATAAAATAAGTCTTTACCATGTATGAAAGAAATTTTAAAAAATACAAAATATTTTCTGATTAGCATCTAGCTTATAATAAATTTTCAAAAAAGCTGAGGGCACAATTGCCTTCATCAGGATGCACTGAGAACTATATAGTTACGTCCTGCTTTTTGTATAAACTGAGATGCTCACATGCTTCCCCTTAGAACAGGCAATGTGCTATGCATAACATAGTTGTACATTATCTTTGCGGTTGCTTTGAGTTCTACTTTTTATTATTTAAAATTGTAGTTATAAAATTTTTCAGTATAGTACAGTACATATACTGTGAGGCGCGTGCTAAAGTGAATAAGCGAGTTTTCATGCTGACCCACTCAATGCTATTCAGAACTCAATTGGCTTAGCACTTTCTCATATCCTTAGGTGCATTTAGATTGTCAGAGTTAACCTGCGTTTAAACAAAAATAAAAAATAAAATACATGTATATACTTAAAAAAAAAATAAGGTTTCCCTCACGGGAAAACAGCAGCTACATGCTTCTTTCCTATACTACTGTAGCAAACCAAGGCATTGATGAGAGGGCATGCAAATTGTGCTTCACTTTACAGTGTTTATCAGAGCACTTAATAAAATGTAAGGCTGGTATTTATTTGAAGTTGTACAGTATGACTTAATTCACATCTGTTGGAATAGAAAATATATTCTGTTGAGTATTTAAGAGGCTGTACATGTTTTCTTTTGTGTTTGGATTCTTTGTACTTTTTCATGTTCAGTACATCAATAAACAAAGTTGAAGGGAAAGAACAGTGTGGTGAGTAGGTCTTTATACACATTTTGGGGGGCTCCTGTGCTCAGTCTAATAGGCTTACTCTCTTGAGTTAAGGGATTCCCTCAGAGCTTTAATTGAAAGCTGTATTATCTAAAGAATTCTGAGAGGCAAGTTAATTGAAAGAGCACATACAAAAAAATTCTTGACCAAATGACACTTTCTGATTTAGTTAGCTTTCAGATTTTACTAGGTGAGTATTTCTAACAGGAGCATGTGCTTTCATTTGCTGGCTGTAAAGTTTGGGGAATCAGATGCTGGTAACACTCTAGCTCTGATTTAGCCTTCAACCTTTTGCACAAATGGGAATTACCCTCACTTATTTATATGAGCTAAAGAAAAAAACAGTGGAAGGGAGGTAACTAATTCTGTTTCCAGTGGCAAGGTTTAATTCTCCTATGGGGTTAAGTGTTGGTACATAATACCTAGTTTTGTTGCATAATTGCTATACTGTCAAGATTCTTCTCTCAAATCAGAAACTCATTTTCCGTTAGGATAGCATGTGTATGTAGCACGTGCATACAAATCGTGACCTGTGCCATGTACATGTTAAGTTTTTGCACTACACTCTCAATAGATCTGTGGATGGAAAGGATTTCTTGCTGTTCTTTTATGCAAGAATTCTACTTCTATAGAACTTCAGAAAATTGAATATAATAATGAAGTGCTTTTTAAAAAAGTATACTAAATGGATATTTTTAATTTGATTGTATCTATTAGGTTTTTTTTTTTAAGTAAAAGCCATTATAAAAGTAATTTTCCTGAATTCACAACCTAGTAGTCAAGAGCATAGCTAAGTGACAAGGCACTTCTTCTTCCTTCAACAGACAATTACATTCATATTTCCATACTCTTTTTATTACATGAATTTAATACTCTTAGTTTTGTGCTATTGGAACATCCTCCCTTCACCTCTCCTCTTACTTGCTTTACCAGTGTTTTGACTGCTTTGCATGTCAGTAGTTTTTTATATATGAGCAGATAGTGGAAAAATTCTTGGTAAAGGTTTGTGAAGCGACCTTTGTATTTAAGGAGAAACTACATTTTTTTCCTTCAGAGTCCTTTTTCACATATGCCTGCAAATCACCTGAATGATACTGCAAGTTCACTTTTAGAGTGGCTAGCATAAATTCTTCATCTTAACATCATTTTACATTATTTTAATCTGATTTGAGGAAAAGTATTAGCAATTTAATCTTCACTTTTGAAAAAAATAGACTGCATGATTTCTACCTTTTATAAGAGGTTCAAAGATAAATTATAGTGGAAACTTAGAACTACCTGCTCACAGATTACCTAGAAGAAAGAAAATGCGTATATTTTAACAATAAGTATATTGAAATTTTAATATCTAGGTCTCTTAATGTACTTCCAGAGCAATATGCATACATCTTTTATTGGGTAGGCATAAAAAAGAGAGGGAGTGATTTTGCTGCTTTATGCTTTTCTTACCCTATTGGAATCTCACACAGTGGTAATAAACAAAATACCAAAAAATCATAACAGTTTATTTGGATGATAAGCATTTATAGTCTGTCATTACAATGAATAGCCCACTATTTTCCTACCTATCATGTTCTTTACATTCTTCCTCTGAAGATGGCCAGAGATAGGTTCATTGCCCTTCAGGTTGGGAGGGTGAAGCATCTACACCACTAACACATGCAGCCTGTCAGTGTAAGATGTACCTTACTAAAATTAACCTTCCCAGAATTCCAGTTCATAGAAATTACCAGCAGGATTTTTTTGGTTGGTCAACACAAGATTATTGGTTATCTGCCTACTGTGCTGTGCTCTAGGTCTGTAAAAATAGGCAGATGTCTGTCTTTCTGGAAAATATAACTTAGAAGGGAGGACAGATGGGCCACCAGGTCATGGCTGGTACGTAATCAGTGCTCTGAGAGCCCAGAAGCAGTCAACAAGCTAATTTGCTATAGTTTTGATAAACCCAGTCACAACTCACAATAGTGAACCTGCTCTGCTCTCACAGATTCTTTTTTTCCTTTCTTGGATTATTAGCTTATTTGTATAATTTTCATTGCATTGTTGTCATTTAGTGTAGTGAACCTTCAGATGCTCTCATACTCATTAAGTTCTCCAAATCCTTTCTGAAGCAAAATGAAAGTTACTAATATACAGTAAGACACTGTGTATCAGAATAATTGGGTCATCAGAGGAATTTGGCTGGATCTTGCTCTCTCTAAACATGTCACATGTGGAGCAACAATTTATAAAGCACTAATATGGTAAAATTCTCTGAATATTAAAAGGATGCTTGACTATTTCTACTCAACTTTGAATCAAGACACTACAGTTGTAGGCTCTCAACCCCAGTATTAACATTACTTTTAGTTTAAATAACTAAAGATTTGAGTTAGGACTAAATTTATTCTAATCTTCAGAAACACTCATGATATTCCATTTTCAAATAAATATCTTACAGCAACTTTTTAGACCTAAATGCAAGAAAATATTTGTGCTGACATGAACGTGTGGAAGACATACCTCTCTACTCTCACAAACCCCATCATTTGCAATCCTGAACATTACTCCACATCCACAAATCACTAGGTAGTAAAAAGAAAGATAAAAATCTTGTGCACAAAGAATATTATTTTAAAAAGGGAAAAAAGTGTAGTCCTTAATGTGTATGGGGCCGTTGGGGGCTAGTGGGGTGAGAATGCTAAGCCACACAGAAGTAATAGCAATTGAGCTGGTCATTGAGAATAGGTACAATTTAAAAGATATTAGGGGAGGGAATTCAGAAGGAGAACCCTGTGATCAAAGGCATAGGTAAGCCTTTGTCTACTTGTAATATTTTTTGGCAATCTATTAAGTCATATTCAATATAAAACTATGGATCCTTAAACACTTCTGTGAACATGACAGGTTAAATCTCAGATTAGTTGGAAATTTGAGCCCATGATGAACTAGGAAGTACCTAAACATTGAAACTTTGGCTTTCTTCTCTTGCCCATTTCTATTATAACTCTGAAAACACTTGACATAATAGATTATATGTGGTTTAAGGAGATGAATAGAACTTGCTAGCAAGGATATTCCCATATTTTAAAAGAGGCATTTATCGGGAGCATGTTATGTATGTAAAAAGACCAAAACCTCCAAAATCTCCCCAGTAATAGCATACTGGACTGATGGGTTTCTCAGAGCATGTGCCCTTCACACTTAATGGCTTACTTGATAAAGTGCTCCTCTCTTAGCATTTATGCTACTTCCGGTGTCATAGGACCTGGTTCATTCTTTTGTTGGATATGTATTTTACATTTTCCCTACATCACCTTCAGATATTTCCAAAGTGAGGTTTTAGTTTGACAGGTTTTTACCTTTTGGTCGTTTGGAAGTTTAATAGTCATATCTTTGCTTTCAATGAAGAACCAGGTGGAAAAAAGCCCTTTTAAATAGCCCTTCACTGAAAAGGATTTGCTGGTTTATTTTGTAGGGCCCTTGGACCTACCAGTGGTTGCTAGGCACATGCTATCTCTGACACTGATTTTCATGGTTCGCTTCTGTCATTCTTTTCTGTGTAGTTGAATGTGTGTTTCAGGAGCAGCCAGACCAACTGTGGTCCTCTTCGCAGGTGTGATGAGACGAGTGGCTACTTGCAGGGTAACCCTTCCCTTGGACTGAAACACTGTTGGCAAGGTAGCTTTGTTATCTGAATTGCAGACTTTTCATTGCAAAGGTGGTGTAGGTGTAGCAGCTGCCTGTGAGAAGGGCAGAGAAAGTCACGGCCCGTAAGCATAGGTGCTCAAGCATTGAACAGATGCAGAGCTTTTATTTCTTGGGCCCTAAATTAAAACCAGCTTATCAAGAAATACCATAGCACACTGTGCATGTTATAGATCTTCTCCTTTCTCAAGAAATAGGTTTTGCAATATCACAGGTAGTAAGTAATAATTACAAGAAATAATGCGGATGTTCACATCCAGAAATCTCCACGTTACTATCAGAAAGGATAAGTAACTATTGCCATAAAGTTGAACCAGAAATTATAGTTGTTGCTATAGTAAATGTTCTTTAGCAAAATTTTCTCTTTAATGATGGCTGCTGTGCTTTCTCTGCATGTACCCAACTATATGTTAAATTTATTGTTTTTTTAGGAGTTATTCTTAGAAAAGTATCCATTTTACAACCGTACTTTGAATAAGGAAAGCCTCTGGGTTTTTTCAACTAAATTGCAACTCATGTTTCTGTATTTAGATTAGGTGACATGAGTACCAAATGATAAGGCAAACATTCTTTGTCTTTCATAAACAAAGCATGACAAAACCTTTATAAGTTTAGGCTAGAATTTTTTTTTTGTTGTTCCCCCGTAGCAGTAGTACATTTAAAAAGCTGTTACTTCCCCAATTTTTTCATGCTGTGGGCTCCTGTCCTGAAAGGAACTATATCTTGATACCCTACAACCATGCCCTGGGCCAGTAGCACACAATGGCACACAGGGTAGGAAGCTCTGTTTTAAATATATGCATTATTACATTTTAACTTCCACTAGTTCTTTCACCAAATGTATATTTGGTGCCCACTCTTTACCAGTCACTGTGCTGTTTCTAGGCTGGAGATTTAATTTGTCTATTTTTCACTCTTTGGTTTGATATTGAAAACACTTCAGGGGTCTTGTTCAGAATCTCACTTTGCAGATGTGTGAGCCAGGCCCAGAAAAATTAAGGTTCCCCAAGGTGGTTTTGCTAATCCAAGACCTGGCCCTTGAACTCAGCTCTCCTAACTCGTGGAACCTGCCCTACATTATCATCATTGAAGCACTAAAACATAAGCTGAATTTAATGACAAAATCAAACTTCCAAAATCCAGCAGGAGATATATATGGAATCTAGAATTGAACATAGGTAAGTATACAACAGAAGTCATATGTATAGTTATTTTAGTGTAATGCACTTAATATCATTTATATCCTTATAATTTCAACCAATAATAATGACACTGTAGAAAATTTAGGGAGTACCCAAAATATAAATCAGAATTTACTCAATTCTCTCCTGAAGAAGAGAATTTTGAATACCTTTGGTCTGTCACTTTTTGAAGTTGTGACCTTGTATCTAATCTTTTCCATACACTTTTTTTTTTTTAATGCGGTACTGGGGGTTGAACCCAGGGCCTCGAACTTGCATACTTTGTAAGTGCTGGACCACTGAGCTGCACCCTCAGCCCATTTTGTTACTCTTTGAGACAGGGTCTCACTAAATTATTCAGACTGCCCCAGTCTCGAACTTGTGATCCTCCTGGCTCCGCCTTCCAAGTCGCTGGGATTATAGGTGTGCGCCACCTTGCACCTGCGCCCAGCTCTCCATACACTTTTTAAGCATTCAAAAAAAATTTTTTCTTTTTGATACGGATGTTTTTCCTTTTTCAATTTTGTTCTTTATGGAACAAAGGAGTGCATTTTGATTTTGGCTTAAGGCATACCAAATGAAAGCTGTTGTCTTGTTTTCTATTGTATTGACCACTACTGACATGTTAGGAAGGAATAAGATTTGGGAATTCTGCATGATTTCCCATTGTAACTCCGTTCCTCAAGGTGTGTGAAAATGGGCCAAAACACAAATTGAAAGTCCAGAAACTGGGACAGTCTCTCCAAACTTCAGATTGGAGTGGTGATACCTAAATGGCTACTTGCCACTGTCTTAGGAGGACAATTTGATTGCAAGCTTCATCTGTGCAGCAGAGTCGTGGATGGGAGAGAATTGTGAAGCTACTTTTTCTCCTTTGGGCCAGGAGACAGGTAGATGTCCCAGAGTGCCAATAAGTCAACTACTTTTATTCTTTCTTTTCTTAGCAAAAGAAAATGCTTCGTTCCTTAATGGGGATGAGGAGGAGAGGACAACGCCGGACCCAATTGAGGGTGAGTAATTTTTCCTCCTCCTTCCTTGGGTCTCTGATTGCAGTGATCGTCTCTCTTGCAAGAGTCTGGGTAAATACTGGCTCCTTACTGCTTTTGCTCAGACAAGGAGCTGATGGTAGAAGAGCACTTTTAAAAGGATTGACGGAACTGAAAGATGCTCGTTAGAGTGCACCTGGATCCTGCTATGACATCACAGGCGGACCATAAACAGCTCTCCAGAAAGCACGGCAGCCTTTTTTCACCCCTTTCTTAACAATGAGACGTAGATTGGGCTTGTTCTCTATTCAAGCATCCTTATGAGTAAATGTCTATTTTTACGATAGAGCTGCACTTTAAAAATAGCTCCAATCAGTGCGACTCTTTTCCCCCATATGTTAAAAAGTTATACATGAGTTAAAATATCTCAGATTGCTTAAATTCTTCCAGACGTAAGGCACATTCCTTTTTCGTTTTTTTGGTGGGGGGAGTGGGGCTGAGGATAGGTGGGGGTTGAACTAAATGCAAAATATGGACTTTCTTTTGGGCCGCCTCAACCTTATGCTTGTTCTTTAAGAGTTTTACTAGTGACAAGGCTTTTAAAGGAAGATTTGAAATTTCTGACTGTTAAAAAATTCATTAATATTTGGCGGGTACAGTTTTCTTCCTGGAGTGATTGTTTATTTTTGTTGCTGAGAGCAATTAGCTAGAACAGTCACAGTTGCAGCTGTTAGATACTATAAGCTCCTGCAGAGATCACAAAAGGCCTTGTGCACATTTAGAGTCTGTATTTGGATTGTTTTTAATGGGCAATTCTTCTGGAGTCTACTGTGTTAGCAAATTCGATTGGGTGATCCTGAGCCAAATCAAGTGTACGGTGGAATCATCAGCATGCTGTGTTGATCAGAGTCACTTAAACACCTTGCTGCTTTGTGGAAGCCAAGGTGGCTGCGGCTGGTGTGTGCAGAAAGAACATGCACCATTCCTTTCTCTGAATCCTCCCTGCATGTGACTCATCTCAAAACATTATGCTGTTTCCCAAGAATTTTTCCTTTTGTGTTTACTTCTTGTTTGCTGCTCTTGACATGTTGGGACTTTTGTGAGATAATCTGCATCTGCAAGTGTAATAAAGAGATCCTCAGATACAATCTGGTGCCCATTGGCTTATGTCTTTTCCTAAGCTAGCTTCTCAGAGAATCTGGCTCCAGTTTAACGCCTCACGCTTCAGAAACAGCAGCTCAAATGAAGGGATTGTTCCACTATTTTTATAGTGTCTGTAATTTTACCTTTGAATACAATTTTGAGAGAAGATTGTAGATGTCTATACTTATTTAATCATGCTGCTTTAGGATTCACAGTGTGCTATTACATACATTTTCTCATTTGACTCTTATGGTATCCTGTAAGGCAGGGAATTCTTTATAGTCCCCATTTTACAGAAGAATAGGTGAGCTCAGAATTGATGAGTCACCAATCCCCAGTTTGCTTTTCTGTACTGCTTGGTATATTCTGTATGTCTTACTGGTAGCTGAAATAGGCTGATGGCCTCAATTTTATTTTAAAGGCTAGTAGAAATTGCTCTCAGGTATGTGAATAATTTAAAGTGTTATTGGTAAAATAGAGTAGAATCAGGGTACATTGCCTGTCTTTTGGGGGACAAATAACTTGGGAATCTTGAAGAATTTTGGTAATTATATTACAAGTGGGAATCGAAAGTGTATACTGAAATTTCATTTTGTGGTAGCTAGCATTAATTAAAAGTCATTACATTTTGATGAGATTTTAGACACACAGGAAGCTATTCCTAGAGCAGCCTTTCAAATGGCAATTGATTGACCAGATGGCAATCTGTGTGATCCGCTACCTTGGGTCTATTGCTAAGTCAAGTGGAGTAGCTCTTTAATCACATCTCCCTCTAATAATAATTTTCATATAATTAGGGGCTATGAACATTAGTGAATGAAAAATTCAAATAATTTTAATGTTTTTCTATAAGGATTTTCTGTCTCCTTTGGATGACTTTTTTAAAATGATGCTATAGTCTCCTGCAGTATTGGTTTTACTGTTTTTAGTTGACCAGATGAAAGTTTCAGCAAAATATAGTGCTTTTCTTTCCTCTTCCCTTCTGAAGATTAAATAATTGTAGTAATATGAACTGTTGATGGGTTTCTTGTTTTGTCAGGCTCTTTGAGATAATTCCTTATGTTTTAGTTGCTTAGAAGCCCAGCCAACATATGTGCAGGCACCAAAAGCATTAGATTTGAAGTACGTCTATTAGACAAAGTTTTTTAATGCCTAGGCTTGATCATAAATATACTGAAAGCAGTATGATGACATCGTCATCCTGGATAAGTTAGTTGAGGACCTAGCAGAGATGTAGTAAATGAGATGAGAAGGATGGGGAACCATGAGTGAGAACAGATGGGTGGGCCAGGTGTCTGAACGGGAGGGAGAGCACCTCTGCATCACGCTCCATTTTCTGTGGGATGAAGAGGAACCCTGGGCAAAGGCATGGTGATGGGAACTCTGTTAGAAAGGATCCTGAATGAAATTTTGGGCAGTGGTCCTGAGGCTTTAAAGACTAGGTAGCTATACAAAAGACCCCTCCTTACTTGTGGGTACTTTCCAAAACCCTTAGTGGATGCCTGAAACTACATAATACCGAACTCCTAATGTATATGCAGATGCTCCTTGACTTCGGATGGGGTTATGTCCCAGTGAACCCATTGGTAATTGAAAATATTTTAAGTGGAAAATGCATTCAATACACCTAACCTATTTGAACATCATAGCTCAGCAATAGAGTCCACTGTGGAGTACTAGCTGTTCATCTTAATGATTTCATTCTAGTGAATAGGAGCTGTGGCTCACTGCTGCTGCCCAACATTGTGAGGGATTATTGTGCTGCATGTTGTGAGGCCAGGAAAAAAAAAATCAAACTTTGAAGTACAGTTTCTACTGGCTGTATAGTGCTTTCACGTCACCATACAGTCATAAAATCATAATTTGAGCCATAAGTCAGATTGTACTATGTGTTTTTGTATATATACTTTGATAAAATTTAATTAATAAGTTAGACATAGTAAAGTATGAACAATAACAAGTAAGAAAATAGAACAATTAAAACAAGATACTGATAAATAAGCCTGCAGCCATACCACTGTGGCGTGCGAGCCCATCAGATCTCGGAAGCTAAGCAGGAGCAGACCTGGTTAGGACTTTAGTGGGAGACCACCTGGGAACATCAAGTGCTATAGGCTTGGGAGTGGCAACCCAGTCCCAAAAAACAATCCGCCATTGAAAACCCTACGAATAGCAGAGAAACTCTGACAGGAGTGTTTTATCTCTTGTATGTAGGGTCGCTATGAGTCAGACACGGACTCGACGGCACCTAACAACAACAACTGATAAAAAAATTTTGGGAATATAGTCTGTGTCTCAAAACATTTTGTCCTGGACTCAGCCTTTTTGTTGATCATAGGTAACTAAATCCACAGAAAAGGAAAACCACGGACAAGTGGGGAGTACTGTGTCAGCCTCAAAGTAAAGCATCGGATATCAGCTGAATCTCATCTAAGACAAATACCAAAATACAGAATATTTCGTCTTCAACAGTGGTTCTCAAACTTAGGCTGCATAGTACTCATTTTTGGGCTTGCTAACAGAGGTACTTCTCACTTACCTTTGTGTTCTGATTCGGTGGCTCTGTGATGAGTCCCAGACAGACTTGTAACAGAAGGACCTTTTTTAGCCAAAGCATTATTTAGTTTAGTGGCTGGCACTAGCTGAATAGGACATAGGAAATTTGAGGTGTTCTTTCTCTGCCTGTTCTTCTTCCTCCTCTGTTTTGTTCTCTCAGATTCCAGGAAGCCGGTGGTTGCCTACTCCCACCCCCATCTTTGCCCAGACTTATATTTGACAGCATGCTGGGGATCAGGCACTGTGCAAATAATTGAGCACTTTGTATGCTGTATCTTCAGTGTCTTGCTTATCATGATGGAGGCACTTTTTTTACAGAGGGAAAAAGTGAGACTTTGGGAGGTTAAAAAATTATGCAGGGATTATATCTAGTAAATTGTTGAGCTGGAGCTACAACTCATTGATTTCAGAGCCTACTGTGTGCGTGTGTGTGTGTGTGTGTGTGTGTGTGTGTGTGTGTGTGTGTGTGTGTGTACAGGGGATCAGCTCCAGAGCCTTGCACATGGTAGGCAAGTGCTGAACCACTTAACTATATCCCCATCCCTTGGGTTTTTTTTTAGACAGGCTAGCTTGTTTTGCGTAGCTCAGGCTGGCCTCTGAATTCATGATCCTGGTACCTCTGCAATCTTACTAACACTGTATATGGTGATGGTTAATGGTGGGCAGAATTGATAGAAATATTGATTTTTTTTTACCCTTAAATGAGGTGGTTTGGTTTTACTGCTGAAAATACACCTCTTGGAAGAGTCCAGCTGAGTCTTTCTTGGGGAGAGTCTATGTGTTTTTTCATGTTTTAGCTTTCTAAACTGGAAAGTTCTTTAATGTTGGATCTTTTTGCAGTTCACCTTGGTGTTTCTTTCCCTCACTGTGTACCACAGGGCTTTGTGCATCATGAGTGCTCAGAGTGGATGTCCGGATGTTTTCACAAAGGAAGAGTGTGGTCTGAGGAACTGGCACTTAATTGAACACTAGAGTGAGACTTTGCTTATCTTAAAATTTATTTTCTCTATTAGAAAGTATGGATCATGTCCCTATATATTAGTTCAGTTTTTACTGATAGTAACACAATACCACAAAGTAAGCAAATTATATAGAGGCTTATTTTTGGCTCACAGTTCTGGTCCAAGGTCAAGGGGCCACATCTGGGGATGGCCTTCTTGTTGGCAGAGTCATGAGACAGCAGAGGGCATTGTATTTCAAGAGACAGAAAATGTATGTGTGATTTCTCTGTCCCCCTTTTTTAAAAGCCACTAAGATTCAATCATGGGGCTCCATCCTAGAAAACTTTATCTTACCTCCCAAAAGTCCCACTACTAAACACTACAGTTAGACTAAGTTTCTCCTCTTAATATCTCACAGTAGCCAATTAAATTTCAACATATGAACCTTGGAGGACATGAAAACCATATTTAAACCATAACATTGTGTTCCTTTGAAGTTTCAGGTTTGCTTGTTTGTTTGGAGGGCGAACTAGGATTGAAAATGCCTAAATTATAAAAGTGATTCCAGGAACTGCATGGAATGGAAGTCATTGTGTTCTAAGAGAACGTGCAGGTCTTCCTGCTCAGTGAATTTTGCTGTACATTCTGTTTGTATTCTTTTTGAATAAGAATTTCTTCTTATTCAAAGTCAAGGATGTGCAAAGTTGGGGTGTTCTCTTTCAGACAATGTATAAATTGGTCTTATGTTTAAATTGTGTGTGTTTGTGTGTGTATGTGTGTATGTGTGTGTGTGTGTGTGTGTGTCAGTAAGAATGAGGCAGAAATGAAAAGTTGAAATATCTTTGTTTGTTTTCCATAGGGTCCTGAAGGGTGGTATTTGTTGTACATTTACGCATATAAAATTTTTTAGCTCTTCCCTTTTTGACATAAATAGTATGGTGATATTGAGTAACCTGGCCTCTTTGACTTTACTCAAAGTAGTAGAATATCCTTTGCTTGGAATTTATAGCTTGACTTATGCCATTACTTGACCAACCCAAGTCCTAAGAGAGTGATAATAAGAATATGGAAACATTAAGTACACTGTGAAGTTCTAGGGTGTATTTGGGCAGGTATCTCTTGGATCACTATCACATTCTTGTCGTTTAAAACAGTCTTGTCATAGTGGCTTTCTTTTATTGAATTTCAGCCATGACTGAGTCATTAGGCTGGCCTTATACATGGATTATTGATAATTTCCTGGTAATTCTGAAAGGCCCATATCGTCCCTATTTTACAAAGAGGAAAGTCTCAGACTTGGGGAAACAAAGCAATTACTGATGGAATATAAACGTTTTAGCTTTTTTCTTCATTACTAAATAAAACAGAAAGAAAGGTTACCTGTTTCCAGATAGGTCAGTGATAAATGATATTTTGTAACTAACGCATGGCCAAGGGACTAAGTTTTGGACTAAACCCAGGCAATTCCCCCTTTATCTTGTGGTAAATGCACCTCTAAGAGATTTGAAAGCTCACAAGGTTCAGTGGAATAGAATTAAGATTAAAATCTTTATTTACTACCTTCAGAGACAAAAGAACATTTGTTCTTTTGGGGGCAGATATGCTTACTGCTTTCTGTGTGTAGAAAGTTCTTATCTCAGTAGCAGCTGTGGTTATTTCTGTTTTTGCTATTTCTTGTTGGCCATGCATGTTATTGTAGCTGTAGGAGTACCTATGCCTGTGGGTTCATTAGTATTAATGCCTTCATTTGGTAGGTAAGGAACTCAGGTAGAGGAGAAGTGATTGAGTTGACTGATGTTGAACCCTTAATGTGTGACTGGAACTATAGACCTCCAGGTAGGAGGCTGCTGCGATTTTAGAAACTGAGCAGTAGCATGTGAAATGATACCTGGAAATTTCCCTACATTTTTAGTAGCACTCACAATCTAAATTGAAGTGCATAAATGTGACAGGTATGAGCTTTTCTAAAATGCAATAGACTAGATTTTAGACAGTGACCTGATTACTTAACACAGCTACCAAGGGGCTTCCCCATCACATAGTCTTGCTTCCACATTCGATTGCTAATCCATATATTATACTACATAGAATAAGAGCCCCAGCCTCTGTTCTGTAAGGTGCTGTTATTCTAAGTATGGTGCATGGTCAGCAACATGGGTATCACCTGGGGACTTGTGGGAAATACAAATTCATTGAACTTCCACCTCCAATTTACTGAATAGTAAATGAGTTTTAACAATTCCCGGGTGACCCATATGCACATAAAAGTTGGAGAAGTGCTCACAACAGTGTTCCTCAAACTCAGTGTGTTTAAGTGACATGAGAATTTGCTTAAACAAAGACTCTTAGACCCAGAGATTGATTCAGTAGCCCTGGGACACATGCATGTGCCCTGGACATCTTGCAGCATTGTTTGAATGGCCCCCAAAGCTGGGATATTCCAAATATCATTTGGGTGGTTAAGCTTAAGGAAGTTAAAATCCTTTGCAACCGTCTCTGGGTACTTTTACTGAGGGCTGAAGGTGGGGTGCACTATCGTTCCATGTTTGCTTATTGAAAAGTTACCCTGCAAAGAATTAAAGTTGATGGAAAACCATCCCTTAGTCACTAGAAGTGACAATCTATATAAAGATAAATAGAACAGGGGAATAATGTCTGAGCAATTTCCAGTAAACCGTTTAATGGATTGGCCAGGAGCTTTGCCCTCTTTATCCATCAAAAAGAAAAATTGCACCTCTCAGCTTTTCTAAGATTCTACTTCCCTCTAAGAACTCTGATAACTTCTCATCATTCCTCTTGCCACGTATTGTACGGCACACACACACACCACTCAGCAGCTGATATAGCCGTCTGGTTTTTCCTTTTTAAGTTGATTTAGAGCAGTTCTCAAGCAGCATGGGCTTGGCTGCCTACTACTTTGCCTTTAGGCATTTTTATATGTGTATCCATTGAGGGTGTAGGCACCTTTGAGGCTTGCAAATAGTCTGTTCATCACTGTGGTCAGGAAGTACAGACTCTTATAAGACTGCTAAATTGTGAGGATGGGGATATTGGATGGGTTTTAATCGGTGTGTTTGTATTCTTGTCAAAGTGAAAACTCTTCCAGTTGAAGTGTGTTCTGGTGTATGTCATGAAATCTTTGAACAGCAGTGGCATTGCAAAATTCACACAGTAGGAAAGTAAAGTTTTTCTAGAGAATTTTTCCCACATTACATTTTAAACCATTATCTTCCATGTTAGCTGTATTTGATTTGTCTTAATGAAAGGAAAAAAGTTTATTACTTGTAGTGAGTGTGATACTTAGAAAACTCTGCTTGTAAAACTTGGAGGTAAAGCTTGAGTATGTGAGGCTTTGCTCAGTTGCCGTTAATTTTAACTAACTCTTTTAATAATAAAAGTAACTCGTTCTTGGATATATAAAGTACGTGCTAAGAGTAGTTCATATATGACAGGTGTTAGGATTTTGAAAGCTTTGCTCCTTATAAGTTAATTTTGTTTCCATTATATGCGTGTGCTTTTTGGAACAATATGAACTGAAAAAATTGCAAGGATATTTTCTGAAGAGTGTGTCCTAGAAAAATTTTGGTGTTTTGTTCATTGTAGGCATGCCATGTGTATATGCATAGTACATAATAAAATGTAATGGTGCCAAGAAGCCATCAGATAATTCTGGAGGTTTTGGCTGAAAGGAAACATGGGTTTATAAGAAACCAATGGTTTGATTGATGGATTGATTGAGACAGTCTCACTGTGTAGCCCAAGCTGGCCTGCAATTCACTGTAGACCATGCAGGCCTTGAACTCGTGTCTATCCTCCTGCCTCAGCCTCCTGAGCGCTGGGGTTGTAGGAGTGCATCACCATGCCTGGCAAAATCCAGTATTTCAGTAGGCATCCGCTCTTAGCCTAGTCATATGTACAGCACTTTGTAGTTCTACAAAATGAATCGTGTGTTCCACCCTCATATGCTGAAGAACTAGGGATATGAGTCCTCAGGATATATTTGCAGAGCAGAGATTTAAATTTGGCATTTGAACATGGGCTCCAGAACTATTCTCAACATGTGCTCTGTTTCTTCAAAAGCTAGATGGGGCAGGTGCTAATTCACCCATTTATAGGTGAGATGGAGGTGAGTAGCTAAGAATCTGACCCTCAGAGGCTAAAGGTGTGCTTCATGTACCAGTAGCAGCGTCTGGGGTCACACATGGACCTACTGGCTGCTCCTGTTGACTGCAGGCCTGATATGCTTTCTCATGCCTGACCTATCAATTAATTAAAAGTGCATTTAGAAGAGGATGGGGAAGTTGTGAGGCAGACTATCTCAGGGTTGTCACATTTCATGAAAAGAGATGTAAAATACACCTTTACTTCCATGGCCACCTGCCAGCTTTTTTTTTTCCCCCTTCAATGTTTGAGGGTTGAACCCAGGGCCTTACACATATTTTGCAAGTGCTATACTACTGGGCTACACCCCCAGCACCCTACTTTTTTATTACCTTGAGACAAGGTATTGCTAAGTTATGCAGACTGCCTCTGGCTTCAAACTTAGGATCTTTCTGCCTCCACCTCCTGAGTTGCTGGAATTACAGGATCAGTGCCACCATACCCAGCTTCAGAGGAAATAAAACAAACTCTTCACCCCTTCCCATTTTAACGTTAAGTATTCTTTCCGGTGGACAGATCATGCTTACCATAAAGACTTTTTGCTTTGGCTTATGTTGCAGCTTAATGTTTACATCATTAATTTTTATTTGCATGAACAGAAGGTTTCACTTACCACAGGAATATTTCTAGCCTTCTTGTTCTGCAGACCTCGGGAGATGGCAGGTAGTGCCCAGTGTGAACACCCGTGGCTCTGCTGGTGAGTTTTGCAGGGTGGGTTCTTCTCTTTCTGGAGGGCGACTTTGCTTTTGTTATAACCTATCACCCCCACGTGTCTGGCTCTGTCTGGTCATACGGGTGGGTCTGTTCTTCCTGTCTCATCCACCTAGGTTTGGGAAGTGACTTGTCAGCCCTGCCCTGAAAGCCTGTTGGAGGGGCTTGGCGAACTCTCCTGGTCCTGCTGTGAATCCCTCAGGCTTGTGAGGGACGACAGATGGTTGCTCTACACTCAGAGCCACTCCTCTACGTATTGATGAAAAATGAACCAGCCTCTTGGTAAGTGGAAATCAGGACCCAGGAAACTTTTAATTCTGGTAAACAGGACTTTGAAACAAACACAGAGTGGATGAGGACGACAAAAGCTTTCCCCAAGCTAACAGACTCTTTGTTGGAACTTTTTGTACTGACTAGTAGGAAAGGCTCTGAGTATTTCCATCTATGTGGTTATGACACAAGAGGCTGAGAGATAATCCTTGTGTGCCCTCTGGGGTGTAAGTAATCCCTGTAAATGCGAGCAGTGCAAAGCAAGATACCATTGGGATGTAAAATTGCTTTCTGTGGGACTGGAGCAGCACGGGGCCCACCCTCCTCCAAGCCCGCACCATGCTTGCCTGCCTTGCCGGTAATCCTTGCTGTCCAGGCTCTTATTTCTGGCCTCTGCTGATTGGACTGTTAGTACTTGACTCAAGAACAACCACTCTATAGGCCAGCCAGTGAGTGACTTGGGCCAGTTGTGAGAGAGGAAGCAAATTAGTAGAAGGCAACGCAGAGAGGCAGAGTAGTGGAGTCTCAGCAGTGAGGGCTTGTGACCGTGGGGATCCAGGAGTCTGCTTACCTGGAGTCCCCAGTTACTTTGGCTCCAGGTTTTACCTCCATGAAACACGTTCTTGATGAAACACGTTCTTGCGCTCTATAAGATCACTGTCTACCCTGTTGTCAGTGGGACCCTTGTGGCGACATTCCCTCCTATGACCAGGCTGATGTTAGTCTCTGTCCATTCACATGCTGACACTATGGTCACAGGGACTGTCAGTCTCTGGAGTAAAGAGCTTGGCTTTAATACCAGCTCTACCCATTCCTAGCTGATGAGTTATTTGATGGTCCTTAATCTCTGTAAGTCCATTTTTCCCTTATAAAATGAGACAGTACTTACCTTACTATTAACATAGAACAGGTGAAACCCTTAGCATAATGTCTAGGACAGGGTGCATGCTCAAAAGGTGCTAGCTGCTACTGCTACTGTTGTTATTGTTACACACAGGAGACGAATGAATAGACGTTTATTAGCTGAGCAATTTAAAAAATCCCAGGATACCATTGTCTTGGGAGAAGGACATGGCAGCCCACTCCTGAAAACAATGCGAAGCAATTGGCTATTGAAATCCCTATGAGTGTCAGTCTCTCAGGTCCCGAGTTCGATTCCCAGCACCACATAAATGGGAGAAGGGCCTGACAATCCATTCCCAAGGCAATCCCGAAGCAGTCAGCCATTGAAAACCCTATGAGGGTCGCTATGAGTCGGATACCGACTGGACGGCACCTAACAACAACAACAATGAGTGTCAAACCTGAGCCTCTGGATTTGATCTCCAGCACCACAAACATGGGAGAAGGATGTGGCAATCCGCTCCCGAAGCAATCCTGAAAACAACCAGCCATTGAAAGCCCCATGCATAGCAGAGAAGCACTGACACAGTGCCGGGCATGTGGTGAGGAATGTTTTTACTGTTGTTTATAGGGCTGCTATGAGTCAGCTGGTTCCTGGACACTGGTGCTATTGCATTGGGGCTTTATAACAGTGACGTTAAATGAGACAAAGCTTTCCTTTGCATTCCCTACCCTTGGAACTCTGATTGTTGGTCTAATCATTATCTCCACACCCAAGGGTGTCTTTACCTAGTCATATTTGAGAGAGAAACATCCACAAAGGGAGCCCTACATCCCATGACTCTCAAGTTACTGATGGGTTGCTATCCCAGGATAAAATTATAATTATGTGGTGTCTTCCCTATATACATGTGCACTTTGTCTTGCCAACTAATTATAAACAGAAAGGGAATTTAATGATATCCCTATGTATTTTCCCAAGTGACTATTATTGCTTACTGAAATGGGCAAGCATGCCACCATCTTTTGACTGTATCTTTTCTCCTTTAATTGCCAAGCCTCTCTTGGTTTTCTCCTGCCATCACCAGGACCAGGGGAATGTAAGCAGAGATGGTCTTTTATCTCTGGACGGTCAACCTTGGCTCAGGGCCCTACTGCCTGTGTACAGGAAAGAGAAGTAAGAAATAATTATTAAAGAGAAATTCCCCACTGTCTGTGCTGTGGCCTCTTTCTCTGACAGTCAACTTCTTAAACAACTTCTTAATATTTCAGCAGATGGTGGTGAGGTTTGTTAAAGCAGCCTACAACATTCCCAGTTCATTCCCATTTCTGGATTCTTTGTCATTAGCTCGCTACATGGGTGAGAGGAAGCTCAGATGTAACCAAAACCCAGGAGCTTGGAAAGAGAGATGATGCATCTGGTGAGAGGGTGGTCTCGCTTTGCGTTCATGGAATTGCGTCAGAGGTGAGCATGTTACAAGATTTAACAGAAGCTTGAAGTCATTGCAGCTGTGTTCTGCAGTCCTGGCCACCCATGTGCTTCTAGGTAGAATTAAACTATTGGTTTTCTTAAGTCCTTTATCCTTTTTGTTCCCAGCCTGGTTGTCATGAAAATCAAATCTTGGTCCTTGCTTTGATTTCTTCATAGTGCCTGTTCTCACGTTTTGTGCACATGTCTAGAAATCTGTAGAAGGTGTTACAATTTTAGAAAAATATGGAAGTTAGATTTTTTGAGCAAATAGGGTAGTCTTAAAAAGTTGTAAGGTTACATGTAAGCAAAGTGCTTTACCACATTAAGGTCACTTGTGATGTTATGTTCACAGAGTTAAAGCTAATTATAGTTTCTTTGCAGAGGGAACTCTCTTTCACAATCTACTGAACAGTGCCGTAATAACAACCTAACTATTCCCTGATTAAGTTATGTGACAGCATCACCTACTGAGAGCTCTAGTCACTTGAGGTGTGTCTTCCCTTCCCCTTGATGTTTAAGCCGGGTGAGGCAATGTTGGAAGCTTTTTTAGGCTCACAAGGGACCTCACACAAGGATGTGGGACCAAACACATTTTAAAACTTGGAATTGTAGTATTCCTAAGAATGAGTGGGTATAGAATGTAATAACATCTTTTCAAATAAGAATTTTCTTTTGTCTCTAAGTGTATGACTCAGAAGAAAGTTAAGAAAGATGTCTTTCACTAGTGACTTCTTCCCTAGTCCATCTTTGTGTCTGCCTCTAATGGCAGCTGTTCTCTTAGTAGGAACTTGGCTCAGTACTGATTGTTAAGTGGGTAGTAAGGCCTTACTATAAATCAGACATGGCTAAATAAATGACTTACATGCACTTTCACTCAATCCTCACAATGATGCCACAAGTAGCTAGGTTATTATTTTGTTTTATAGACTAGGACTCTGAGGTTACCCACATAGTCAATGGTAGAACAGGGATTTAAGCCCAAGTCCATTGGACTTCAAAATTCTGTTGATTGAGATTAAATGAAAAGAGTCTGTCAGCAGTTGCTTCCCATAATACCTCTGCTTCTCATTACCTGACTTTTTCCCTATGTCTGATATAATTTTATAGCTCTTCTGTTTATGAGCCAACACTCTTATGTTATGGAGCTTTAGGAATGGGATGGGGAAAAACCTGAGATCTGAGTTCTAATTAACTTTGTCAATTTATGGTTTCTTGCTCAGGGAGAAAAACCCTTTAGAATAACAAGATTAGGTTATCAAAGATGAGTTAGTGGTTAATGAGAAGGAAAGGCATTTCTGTACCTAGTAAAGGAGAATTAGTTAGCATGTCAGAAAGTAAATATGGATCCTCTTACTTTGTGTATATGGAGGAATATCACTGTGTTATTTCCTGCACTTCATGGAATATTAACTGTCGAGAGAGTGAACAAGCTCTTAAATGGGGTCCCTAAGTGAGCTGTCCTTGACTTCATCCCTATAGTTATCATCTGTCCTTATAATTATTTGTGATGTACTTTCTGAAGGGCAGCACTGAAGTCCTATATTGACATTTTGACAGAGAGTAAATACCTGAGGTTACAGCTTTGGAACTTAGGATTTCCCTCCTGCATGTTAAGCGAGCACCAATAGCAAAGGTTCTCCTGAGGAATCCTCCTTGGCCAGATGGATCAGGGATGCATTTCCAAAATTAGTGCTGCACAGAGAATTCTCTCTCGTGGACTAATTCTTCTACCCCTCTCTGAGGACCATCTGTTTCATGGGCAGAAGAAAAATAGGCATCTGCTCAGATTTGTGGGGTTGCCACCTGGACCTGTTCCTATAGTGTTTCCAAGCAAAAGGACAGGGATGTCTTTGGACCAACCCAAAGCCTTAATGACTGGGATCTTTGGTGAGAAATTATAGAAACAGGACATAGTAACTCTTATCCAGAATCTGGTTTCACAGAGTGATGGCGAATGACCCACCATTCTAGACTAGGTATTGATGAACTATCTCTATAAAGAGAGATTTTAGGATTTGTGGCCATATGATTTCTGCCACAGCTACTCGACTCTTCCACTGTAGCATAAAAGCAACTGTAGATACTGTGTAAAAAAGTGATTGTGGCTGTGTCCCAATAAAACTTTATTTACAGAATGATGCCCAGCAGGATTTGGCCTACAGGCTATAGGTTACAGACCCTTGGTGTAGACCATAAGAATTTAGTACATGGGAAAGATTTTCTCATCCTAAGGATTTATATTTGTACAGTGTAGTTGGCAAAGCTAAAGTAAAATCTATACCCCTTGGTTTTGTAGATTGATTTTAAGATAGTTTTGCCCTCTTCCTCCACAGTGTTCACTGTTTATTTTGAGATCTGGCTATTTGGAAGTAATTTCTTCATCAACACAAGATGACACTAAGAAGATCTCATGCTGATATTGGGTTCCCAGCAGAACACCAAGTGCCTTTGAATGTCAGTCAGAACACATTCATTTAGATATGCTTTAAATTGAGTGTAACTAGCTCAGTCCTGGGATGTTGTTGGCTATACTGAATAAAGTTAATCATGTTGAATAGACCCTTCTTTACTCCTAGGCTTTGCCTATATGTAGGTTGGGGTCAGTTTTTCAGCATGAAACTAATAACTTCCTCCTCATGATGCTGTGGGTGGTTCAGCGTATCACAATCACAGAGATGGAATTAGGCCCAGTACCTTTGTTCGCTTCTCCATTTTGGCTCTGAAAGGATACACTGAGGGGGAAAATACTGCAGATGTGAGCTACCAAAATAAACACACTTAGCACTGATGCTTCCTGTTTCTTGGTTGGGCTTAAATTCTTTATATTCAGACTGATGGTTAACTGTCTAGGCAAGTGAATTAGAAATTGTTTACAAGCTAGAATGTGAATACCAGTCAAATGTTTCTGCATTATTTTGCATCATTTCCTCTCTCTCCATTCTCCATGGGGACAAAGTGGTAATTGCACCAATCTGAAAGTTCTGCTTTTACTGCCCAATTTAAAGAGGCCATACCTTGACAGATGTATATCCAGTATTTGCCTTTTTATTTGTGATCAGGAATATGGGGCAGGGAGAGATACTGACCTTTTTGCTACGTGATTGAAGGACAGTAGTAACATTTCTGCATCAGTTTTTGAGACTTAATTTTCTTTGTTTGGATGAGTCAAACAATCTGGCAACTTACCAGCACCTCACTTCTTGTTGTTGTTAGGTGCTGTTGAGTCAGATTCAACTCATAGTGACCCTATGTACAACAGAACAAAACATTACTCAACATTGTGCTGTGCATATGATCTTTTTATGTTTGAGCCCATTGTTGCAAACACTGTGTTTCTTCTGATTTTGAGTTGTACTACATCAGTGACTGAAAGTCCAAGGGGCTTTACTCCACTCCTGTCATTAAGGTTGACTCTACTTTGAGGAAGCAACTCTTCCTCACTTGTTTCTTGAATGTCTTCCAGCCAGGGGTGAGAGGGCTTATTTTCTAGCACTATATTTGCCAGTGCTTTTACGCTATTCATAAACTTTTCAATGGCTAATTGTTTCAGGAGTGGACTGCTGAGTCCTTCCCCTTAGTCTGTTTTGGTCTGGAAGTTCAGATAAGCATGTCTACCATAGGTGGCCTTGCTGGTATCTAAAATGCCAATGGCATAGCTTTCAGAATCACAGCAACACAAAAGCCCCCACAGCACAACAAGCTGATGGATACATCATAGGTACCTCACTTAAACATCTTAATGTGGGAGATACATGGAAACATGAAATGCCAACAGAGTTTTATGGTTTTGAGAACTTGGGTTTGCTAGGAGAATTCGTTGTCAGATGACAAAAAAAAAAAAAAAGAAAAAGAAAAATAGAAGGAACTGTAGCATTATTGTGAAATAGAGAGTGAACACTGAATTATTTCCATCTTATTCCTAGTCCAGTGAACTCTAAGCCTTTAGGCACCAATGGAAGTTATGTGGAATTTAATAGAATTTATGTGGGAGGCTCATGAAAAGTCATAGATTGGAGTAAGTGCCTGTAATCCTCTCATTTGTTTATTATATCGATTCACTTATTATATTTCATATTGACAGAAGTTTATGAAGCCCTTCAGAATTCCAGCAGCCAAGGTTGCTATTTAAGAGCAGAGGAAATAAAGGGAGTAATTAGGTGAAAAAAAACTAAATATATGTATATGTGTGTGTGTGTGTATATATATATATTCATATTCATATTCTCAGACAAGTGCCTGAGAGAAACAACCTAAAGGAAGAAGGATTTGTTTTGGCTCACTTTTCAGAGGTTTCAGTCCATCATAGCAGGGAGAACATGGCGGCACACAGCAGCTCACATGACTGTGACCAGGAAGCAGAGAGAATACACGAGGAGATATTTTGTTTTTACCCCTTTTATTCCATCTGGAACCCCGCCTCTGGGATGGTGCCACCCACATTCAGGGTAGGTGTTCCAATGCTTAATCCCTTCTAGAAACACCCTAATAGATTCAAGCAGAGGTAGGTTTAACCAGTCTCCTGGTGTTTCTTAATCCAATCAAGAATAATGATCAAGATTAACTATCACATATAACATGTTAAAAAAGTGAGCCTCCCCCTCTTCTGGGCAGGTCGGATACTTTAAAAGTTTTAAGCAGGGGAGTGACATGATTAAATTTGATCATTTTGGGGAAAAATCTGGACAATTGATTGGGAGAAAGTTAAGATTAGAATCAAAGAGATCAGTTAAATAGTTGCTGCAAAGCAAATGGGAAGTGATGGCATGCCATTTTAAAATCTGTGTAATTAGGAATTAGTGGCTATAGAATCTTCTAAAAATTATATGTGGAATCAGAGCAGAGGAACGATAGGAATTTGGGATGATGGTGAGGTTTCTGACCTGGTTTGGCCCCTGTAGTCAGTTGTTGATTTGTTGAGATGTAGAAAATGGGGGGAAAGATTATACCCCATTAGCATATTACCAAAGCCATTGTAGATGTTTGAACCTAACTGAGGTGTAATGTCCAGAGAGAGATAGGCACAAAATGAGGCTTGGGACCAAGTTATGGAGGTATGGGAAGGGTCTATGGCAGTGGTGGTTTGTAAGTGAGGAATGCTCACATAGTTTGAGCTGTATTTGCAGGGAACTCCAGAAAGGTGGAAGAAGACTAAGTGGCTTTGCTGTAGGCCAAGTGAGAGGAAAGGAAAATGCTTACCAGAAAATGCAAGGGTAAGTGTCGCTGGAACTTGGCAGTGATATAGAGGAATTTTATACAATCCCAAAACATTTCTCACCTGCACAATTGGCCCAATCCTGCTTTCCTAGTATTACCTTCTGCACTTCCTTTCACAGGGTTGCGCCTCAGCCAACCTGCAGTTTGCAGTTTTCATCAGCTCTATTTTTTCATCAGCTTTATTTTTTGTATTTTTGCCCTACATTTTTTCTTTATCCTAAGTGTCCTTTTCCACTTAACAAACCCCAGTGAACCTAGTGGGGAGAGTAGGATTTCAATAAGAAAAGGGAGCCTTTTCCTTTTCCCAAGCTTCCCTTCAAACACCACCTTCTACATCCGCTACTCTAAGTCTAACGTCTGTTGTTGGGGCTGCACCACCGTCAGTGCTTCACATGTTTAAACAGAAGGAAAGCCTGTATCTTACTTTATTCATGTCTGTTTGTCTCCATATCCCTAGTACTTTCTTAGTAAAAATGTGGGTACGCTTACTGGGATCAAACAGGCAGAAACTGAATCTACACCCTTTTACTTAATGTGTCTCTTACCTGGAACAACTTAGTTCATGTCTTCCAGCCTCTACTTCCTCATTTGCACAGTAAGCAAAATAAAATTTAGCCTTACAGATTTGTTTTGAGGCATGAGGCAGTGCATCCTAGCACTTGATGTGGCACATGACAGCTGCCATTATGGAGCACTATTAATAATGATGTAAATATTGGGTTACAATGAGCCCTTCACATAATGATTTATAAGGACACCTATACAATGACATTATTACTAATAGATGTCCCAGAGTGTATGATTAAGAGGGTGTTCTTTTATTTAAAATTAAATTAATTTTTTTTGTGTGTGTGGTATTTAGGGGTTGAGCCCAGGTCCTTGCACATACTTTCCAAGTACTCTACCACTGGGCTGCATTTCCAGGCCATTTTCTATTTTTCATTTTGAGTCAGGATCTCACTTAAGTTATGTGTGCTGCCTCTGGCCTTGAACTGGAGATTCTCCTGCCTCATCCTTTCAAGTTGCTGGGATTACAGGCATGCACCATCATGCATTGCCTGAGAAAATGTTCAAATGATGTATTCTAATTAATTTTCTTTACTTCTGAGAGCTAGCAGATAACCTGAAACTTACCAATAGGAGCCTTATGGAAAGGAGAGATACAGTCACCATAAACCCAGCCATGTTTGACTTCATATTAAGGCATATCAGAAACCTTTTTCCTCTCTGTGTAGTCTCCCAAATTATAGACTGAGTTGTGTTCCCAAATCTTAGAAAATCATCTGATTCCATATCAAAAAGAACTTCAAATCCCTCCCTCTCCATCTTGAAATGTCAGGATCACTCAGGAAGCTTCTTAGAGATGCCCTAGATAAGGAATATGACTTAAAAAAAAGCAAATCTGGTGATAAATGAGTTCATCTATATTTGTTTCATTTAAAAACTGTTTAGCACTACTTATTTCTCACATTTATACACAACTATTTGATTCTTAACATTTCTTAAAAATGTGGTTTACTTTTTTTTAAAGAGATTAATTGTATGCATTCTGTAGACCTTTTTTTTTTTTTCTCTTCAAGTTTCCCCTGTATATTTCACCAGGAGTGGTGGGTTTTGTCCTACTTGAATAACTAATAGATTCTCCATTGAGGGATCCAGGTTACATAACCTCTTTTTCTGCTGTCCCACCCATTATATATGGCCAGTTTGTAGATGATCTGAGTCTGTAGTCATTTTTCTCATCTTTCCTAGGGATTTTTTTTTTTGTCTCATAGCCTGTAGATAATCTCTGCATCCTGAAAGTTTAGCATCTAACACAATTATCTTGAAGTGAAGTCTGTTTGTATTTTTAATCCACACAGGCAGTTTCCCATTACAGTAACGCTTTCACAGTTGAGTACCACTGGTCTCTTGTGTTCTTGAAAATGATTGGTGATTAAAATCACCCCTTTTGCAAGCAGCTACCCACTGTTGCTCTCTACAGAGAATAATAAACTACCATACACAGAAATATTAAGATACCACTTAGAGCATTAGAATTTTAACCACTTCCTGTGGCTGAGGCACAGGGGCCTTTTCAGCTCCAGTGGTAGTTATCTCACAATTGGTAATGTGGCCCAGCTTAACTCCAGGCTCTCCTGGGGCCCTGCTGCCTCCTGCAGTGCGGTGTGAAACTTAACTGTAATTTGTTGTGACTGATCCCTAATGCAAGTGTTAACAGTGGCTACTTGCCATGAGTAGGAGAGTGAGAGTAAGTGTTGTTTATCCAGACAAGAAGTGATACCAAAATGAGACTGGAGGTGTGATTGTAATTTGCACCTCCATTTCATTTGCCCTGAGGAACTACATTTCTTTGTCATTATTTCTGAATATATATAGTGACAGGGGAAGGCTTTCCAAATGCACTGCTAACAGATGTGGCAGTCACACTTCTCTGCAGCCCCTCGTTTGGTTCATTCATGCTTTCTACAAATCACCTTGTGCTTTGGAGGAAAGGCCCTTCCCAGATTTGCCCGAGATCAGCCAAGAAGGAAATTTGAGTTGCAATGCCAGAGAGCGTTTTGCAATGTGTTCATTGTCCCGTTTCTTCTCTGTAGTGTAATGTTCTATTTTACATTGCACTCTATAAAAATATCTTTATGATAGAAAGGTAGGAAAGTGTATGGGGGGAGGGAGATAGACAGGAAAGATAGTAAAGTTTTTGTACTTTTGAGTGTCCATTCCAGGCACTCCAAAAGTTTATTTTTGCCCTACAAAATGTTTTACTTTATGGAAAAAAATTCAATGAAAAAGCTTTAAAAGATTCATAAGGCATCAGAATATTAAAGGCTCAGAGAAATTCTGCAGAAAAATAGCCCATTTAACTTTTATTTAACTCTGCATTTCTTGTACTTACTTGCACCTAGAAAACTTTTCTCCTATACTTAATAACACTTTTAGAAATACTAGCCTGGCCAGGTGTGGTTGTGTACGCCTGTAATTCCAGTGAGTTGGGAGGTGCAGGCAGGAGGATGGAGAGTTTGAGGCCAAAAGCAGCCTGTGTAACTTAGTGAGATCTTGCCCCAAGACAAAAAATAGAGACTGGGGATACAACTCAGAAGGAGCAGAAGTAGAGTGTGTGCAAAGTATTCACAAGGGCCTGGATTCAGCCCCCTAGTACCAAAAAAAGAAAGAAAAAGAAAAATACCACCCTGTTGTGATTGTAGAGATAGGTATTGTTATATCCATCAGCCTTTGTGGTCTACTTTTGGATAAACTAGCAATATATTCAGCCATCTAGGCAAGGTACAGTGGTTTTCAGTAAGAATGTTCATAGCTTTGTCATATTTTTTCTTTTTTTACTGTTGCAGTTGACTTTAAACAGCTTTGTCCTAAAGAAAACCAAAGTGTAAGTTCAGAGAAAAGAGTATAGTTGGAATCAAGCTGAGACCATTGTGTTTTTCAGGCATGCAGTTGAGGAGAGAAGGGGAAGTCCTGTTAGAAACCTAATGTTAGCAGCTGTGGGAGTCTTCACTAGTCAAATGTTAAGGAATGCTTTTACCCTACAGCCTTGCTTATTATAAAGCCGTGTTGGAGGTTTTCAGGCAAATTGAGACATTTCTTCATTTCTAGCACTTAACAGGTATTGTGGAAATAAAGCTTTAAGACATGGATGATAGATGAATGCCCTCCTTCCCTTTGTGACTTATAGCAATATCTCACAAATATGTACTTTGAGTCAAATAAAAAAGTATTGTATAAATAGAACTACAATACCCACTGAATTGCATTGCCATGTAAAAACACAGGACCAGACAATGTATTTGTAATGAATCAAAAGCCTCATGGATTCCCTGGCCAGCACATGATCACTCTAGAACATGAGCCATGTGATTGATTATTTATGTTATGATTATTATTATATTACATCAGATTGCTAAAAAATAAATAAATAAACAGCCTGCACAGTGATGTCTGGAGGTAGGAAAGAATAATGCCTGCACTTTTACTCTGGTTGCTGTTTTGAAGTTTATACCTCAAGGTGCTGCTTGGTGGAGAGTATTACATTCAAAGGGAAAGTGCCCAGATATAAGTCAATGTTAAATCAAGGCTCTTTTTCAAGAGAACTTGGGGAGGCATCAGCACTGATTTTCCTGTTTGCCTGTGTGAACAGAAAGTTGGGCAGGTATAAAAATAACTGCCTTGTTTTTTCCAAAACTTAGCCCCTTGCAGCATGAAATTCACACTGGAGAAGTGACAGGATTGAGCCTCTCTTGGTAGAGCAGGTGCGAGGGATCTTCTCACTTGGCTAGAAAAACTGTAGTATGGGAAATAAATACATTTCACACTCCAATCAGATTTTATGCATTTAAGAAATACATGAGCAGAACACCATCTCAAGCATATATAGCCTGAAGGTCTTATAAGGCCTGTGATTTCTCCCTGCGGTAGAGCAGTTCTAGCCAAGAAAGATTTCCCAGAACTCAGTTCCCTGACTTGCTGGCAGGTTTCAGACTACTGTGGCTGGCCTCGCTTGGGGACTTTGAGTACAGGGAGACAAACTCACATAACTGATGCTGACAGGTTATTTTATCTTCAATTAAGTTGTAGCATGCACCAAGATCAGATTGTTCTACCTAAATTAAAGATGTTCTTCCTGTTGCAGTTTGTGAAGCAGGAGAGAGGCTCAGAGGATGAGGCGAACTTCAGCAGTGAGAAGCTCATCAGCTTCACCACGGACAAATCATGAATCCCATCCTACTTTCCTGTTGCTTCCTGTGTGGTGTGAAAGTGTGAGCTCTTCTTCCAAGCCAGTGTAAGAACAGAGGGTGGGCACTAACTCTGCACTCTGCTAGAAGTCGCCATAAATAATAGAGAAAAACTAATTTTTCACGGAAATTGACACTATACTGGTAAACCCTCAAGTCCTACTTTTCTAAGAAAGGCACTTCTTATTAAAGTTCATAGCTATTATTTTTTTAATTTGTTTTTTTGCAGTACTTGGGGGTGGATCCCAGGACCTTGCACATACTCTGCAAGTACACTACCACTGGGCTGCACCCCCAGCCCATTTTTGATTTTTCATTTTGAGTCATGGTCTCACTAAGGCTACTTCTGGTCTTAAACTTGTGATCCTCCTGCCTCTGCCTCCCAAGTCACTGGGACTACAGGCCTGTGCCACTATGCCTGGTTGTAGCTATTAATATTTATCCTCACCACTGATTCACCATTGGTACCTGTGGTCTGAAATAATGAGGGTAAGTAGATTGATTCAGCATACCTATAAACACCTACCATGTGCCTGGCAACTGTGTACCAGCTGGAATTGGGAGAAACAGTCCTTACTGTCAGGTGTTTTGGGTGGTGACTGTACTGTTAACCTGAATCACCAGCATGGACCCAGTTAAGTAAAAGGATGTAGCCATTTGTGCAAGTAAGTCTTTACTTCAGTGTTGAGTCCAGAGAGCAAGAGTAACATAAAGAGGCCAGAAGACTTCATAGGGGAATAGGAATAGGCACTACATTGTGGGAGAACATTTTCATCACTGCAATGACCTGGTTTCTACAAAAGACATTTTCTAATAAAGCAGATAGAAGTCCCAAGGAAAAAGGCAGGAGAATAAACTCAGGGCTATTCATTTATTCCACAACATAGATTAAAAGTATATGGACCTGAACACCATGGCGCACACTTGTAATCACAGCTACTAAGGAGGTGGAGGCAGGAGAATCGCAGGTTCAAGGCCAGAGGCAGCCTGTGCAACTTAGTGAGAGCCTGTCTCAAAATAAAGTAAAAGGGCTGTGGCAGAGGGCTAGAGGATGCCTAGCATTTGCAAGGTCCTGTGTTCAACTTCCAGGACGAGGTGGTGGGGGGAGTGCTCACCCTTTCCTTACAATGAGTGGAGACAGGCACGGATAAGTAAATAGTAAAAATAATTACGGATTTTATAAATGTTTTGAGGAGAAGAAGGATAAGAGGCTGAGATAAGGAATCATTGGCAGAGAGCAAGAGGAAGCCATTTTTCAAAGAATATTGGGAGAAATTTAAGCTGACACTTAAACTGAGGAGGTAAAAAGAGTGATGAACATTCAAAAAAAGTAAGCATGCGAAACTCCTCATGTGGAAAGGACATTGTGTGTTTGTGCCAATGAGAGAAAAATAGTAACAGTTCATGGTTGTATAACTCAGGGTTTTCCACAGAAGCAGAACTGATAGGGTGTGTGTGTGTAAGGAGATCAGTTGTAAGGAATTGGTTCATTCAATGAGGAAGGTGGCAAGTCCCAAGATCTGCAAGGTGACTCAGTGAGCTGAAGACCCAGGATAGCCGGTGGTGTAGTAACAGGCTGAGCCCAAAGGCTTGAGACTCACAGGAGGCACTGGTTTACTTCTAGTCCAGAGGCCGGCAAGGTTAAAACCCAGGAAGAACTGATGTTTTGGTTTGAATCTGAGGGTAGGAGAAAGTTTGCGTCCCAGGTTAGAGGCAGGAAGGCCAGAGGAGTCCCTTCTTGTTTACTGGGTGGTGGGCCTTTATGTTTTGTTTAGGACTTCACTGATCAAATGAGGCCCATACGTGTTAGGGATGGTGTGATAGTCAATTTTGTGTGCCAGTGTGACTGGGGAAATAGATGACCAGATATGTAGTTAAACATGGTCATTGGGTGTGTCTGTGAGGGTGTTTCGGAAAGAGATTAGCATTCTTTTGTTTTGTTTTGTTTTGTTTTGTTTTTTGCAGTACTTGAACCCAGGGCCTCACACATGTTTTGCAAGTGCTCTACTACTGAGCTACACCCCCCAGCCCATTTTTTATTTCTTATCTTTTATCTTGAGACAGGATCTTGCTAAGTGAAGCAGGGTGCCTCTGGCCTTTAACCTGTGATCCTCCTGCCTCCACCTCCCAAATCCTGGGATTATAGGCCTGAGCCACTGCAGCCAGCTGAGATTAACATTTTAATTGGTAGGCTGAGAAAGCAGATTGCTCTCTCCAATGTGAAAGAACAACATCTGACCCATTAGTGGCCTCAGTGAAACAAAATGGCATATTAGTGTCCCTCCCTATATAGCACCCTGTCATCTAATTCAGCTTGATCTCAGAAGCTAAACAGAGTCAGCCTGGTTAGTCCTAGGATGGGAGACTACCTGGGAACACCAGGTGTTGCAGGCTAGGGAGAAGGACCTGGCAACCCACTCCTGAAACAATCTGTCATTGAAAGCCCTAGGAATATCGGATAAGCACTGACAATAAGTGCTGGACCTGGCTCAGTATCGGGAAGTGTTTTGTTTGTTGCACATAGGAACTGTATGAGTTGGCCCTGACTTGAACTCACCTAACATGGACCACCACTGCCTGGCTAGTGAGCTGAGCTGTCATTCTTCTGCCCTTGGACTGGGACTGACACCATCAGCGTGCTTTGTTGTCAGACTCAGATTGTAGTTTACACCACCAGCTTTCCTGGGTCTCCCAGTTTGCAGATGGCAGATTGTGGGACTTTTCAGCCTCTGTAATCAGGTGAGCAATTCCTTATAATAAATCTCATTGTACAGGTATATTTCCATCCTACTGGTTCAGTTTCCCTGGGAAATCCTGACTAATTCATAGGGCAGTCTCCTTCCCTCAGTCTACCAATTCAATCCTTCATCTCATCCAAAAGCACCCTCACAGACTGACTCAGAATAACATTTGGCCAGATATCTGGGCATCCTTTAGCCCAATCAAGGTGGCACACAAAATAAGCTATATCCCAGGGTCAATGACAAGGAGAAGGACACATGGGAAATTGGAGAGAGAGGCAGAGCCTTGCAGAGAGCATAGTAAGGGATTTGGAGTTTATTTTAATTGGATTGGGGGGTGAGTGGCTATTGGAGGAGTTTAAACAATGAGCAACTTGACCCTACTCCTTCCAAAGTGCATCACTGTGTTGGGTGGAGAGTACCTTGAAGGTTAGAGGGAGTTGTACAAGAACAGGTGAAGGCTGTGGGAGAGGTGACAGGAGCAGGGACAGACAGGTGGAAACACGTGAACCTACTGGAGGAATATTTTGGAGGATTAGGCTTGGGGAAGGAACAGGGTAAATCAAGCGTGACCAAGCTATGAAGAAAGGCTCTCCTCCATTCGTTCTTCTTGGTAGGATTCCGAATATGCCACTTGTCTCATTCTGTCAGTCTGGAATCAGCACAACTACAACCTGCTTGTTTTTGTATGGCCCATTATCTGAGAAGCATCTTCGTTTTTAAATAGTTGAAGGGGAAAAAATCAAAAAGAATACCTGTGACCTGCAAAAATTAGATGAAATCCAAATTTCAGTGTTCATAAATAGTTTTATGGGAACACAACCATGCTCATTTGTTTATGTATTTTCTATAACTGCTTTTGCCCTGGAATGGCAGAGTTGCGTAGTTACAACAGAGACCATATGGCCCATAAAACCTAAAATATTTGTTATCTGGCCCTTCCAGAAAAGGTTTGCCAGCTCCTATGCTAGTTTATTCAGCAGTCTTTGGAAAAACATTGGCGTTTATACGTCCAGCTCATCTCAACCCTGAGATACCTCTTGGCAGCAATATGCCACGGGTGTGAATTTCTCTGTCTTTTCTGTCCACAGACTGAAGAAAGCTAGCATTAAATGAGCATTTTATTCACCAACATTAGGGCCATGACCTATTCCAACAGCCAATTAAGCACTTTGTGAAACTGGAGATCTTGGAGGTGATCAGCAATGATCGTGAACAAAGCCTCCTGCTGTGCTGTGGTTTTGACATGTTTCCTCTGTCCTGGAAGGAGCCAGCCTGGCAGCGCTGGAGGAGACACAGACTGTAAGGTTTTAGTTCTGTGCAAGTGGAAGAGCAAACTGTCAGAAAGAAGGGAGGAGAGATGTGCTGACTGAAGCTCAGGCCTAACCTTTATCTTTTCTGAATTTAAATTCTCCAGGGATATCTGATGCCTTGATTCAGCTCTTCTGGCCCTGAGAGATGACATTCTATGTCAGGCATCAAGCTTCTAGCTGACATGCAAGGTTGCAAGTCATTCTTGATCACCTCTTGGTGTGGCCGAAATTTTCTACAAGCAGAAGCCCATCCATAGGGCTAGGAGCAAAACTTGTCCAGCCTGCTTTTCAGATGCAAACAAAGTATTCATAAGTCCTTTGAGGTCTGTGCCTGTGCAGTAAATATTCTCTAATGAGTATGAATTTGACACACTTACAATCTTTTTTTTTTTAAGTACTAAGGGGTTGAACCCAGGGCCTGATACATGCTAGGTGAGTGCTCTACCCCTGAGCTGCAACCCAAGCTGGGTTTTTTTTTTGTTGCTATTATTGTTTTTGTTTTTGTTTTTTCCGTAATTTTGAGACACAGTCTCCCTGCTAAATTGTGTAGGCTGACTCTGGCCTCTGGCCTCCTGCCTCTCTGCCTCCTGAGCCACTGGGGTTACAAACATGCGCCATGGTACCTGGCTCACATTTACAATTTTTTCATTGGTGAAACATACCTGAACATTTATTATTGTTGTTAGGTGCTGTTGAGTCGGGTCCAGCTCATAGCAACCCTATGTGCAATAGAACGAAACACTCCCTGACCCTGTGCTGTGCCCGCCCAGTACTGTCAGTGCTTCTCTGCTATTCACAGGGTTTCCAATGGCTGATTATTTCTGGATTGTTTCAAGAATGGGTTGCCAAGTCCTTCTCCTGTTTTTGTGGTGCTGGGGATCAAACTCAGGGCCTCAGATAGGACAGAGCAGCACTCTACCAACTGAGCTAAACCCCAGCCTTGAACATTTATGGTTGGGTCATAATTTCCTAACACTTGCCTAGTTTGGAATTCACATCACTAGAATATATTTACACAAATGTGAACATGATCTTGTGATCTAAGTCACAAGAGTGTAGCATGGTTTAGGACTGGGAGTTTACTACCTCATTCTTATTGAAGGATTCAGGGAGGTTGAATGACTTGTATAAGACTGACCTTTGGTCAGTTAGCAAACAGAATCTGAATCACCAGACCACTCTCGGAGGCTGGAGACCCCAGGCTGCTGTCAGGAGCTCCACTGTCCCTGGCTGTCCACACTCTGTCCCCTGAGGAGCTTTCTTGGGCCCAGTGCCTCTCCATGCTCTGCTTTTTGACCTTGGGTGACATGAGAGTGAGAGCCTGGCTGTCAGGAATGGTGTGCCGTGTCAACTTTTGATGGCTGAGATGGTGTAAGGAGGACCTAGGTTCAACATGTGGAGCCAGAAATAAGAGGTTTCCCAAAGCAGTTCTCAGCATCAGCACACACAAAGATTCTCTTTCAGGCTCTGTGAGATTTCTAGAACAGTAGCATGCCTTCAATAAGGAGTATTCGATGTTCTTTTCTCATCTTTGTTTGCTTCCTGTTTCCATCTTCTTGACCTAATGTTCCATTTCACATTTGCTTATACCTCATGGAGAAATTTGAAAAGAATACTGAGCAGGAAGCATTCTTTTAAAAATAAAAAAAAAATTCTGCTGTTCCAGCATTATTTTTTCATACTATGCTAATCATTTTTGAATACATTGTACAGATGGTAGGTTGTATTTTTGCGGAGGGTTTTTTTTTTTCAAGCCAAGTTCATAGACATGATCTTGAATTTGTAATGCTGTATTCCTAAGTGTCTTTTTTGACTGTCAAAATAGTGCCATCTTTAAAAAGTACAATGTAGACATTCTGGGTGAAGCTGATTATTTCTGCTTTCTTTATACAAAAATAAGTATTACAAAAGTAACATTTTCATTATAGAAAACTGGAACAGGAAAAAAAGTAAAAAGAGGGACAATAAATTGGTTTAACTACCACCCTCTAAAACAAGCTCCTTTTATTTTCAGCCTTCGCTTTGGTCATAGGATAAGCAACACTGTGTAAATTCATTCAGTCCTGTGTTAAGTGTCTGTATGTCGGATATGGATAGGACAAAATATCTGTCTTGGAAAACAGATTTAGTACAGGGTTTACTTGTGTGAAGTTTGCATGATAGACTGAAAGATTATGGGTTTGGCAGACATAGAGTTCCTTTCTCTGAGTGGGTTTTAATCCCAGAATTACAGTTTTTATGTTTGTAGGAAGTGCCTTGCCTGCATTTTAACTATAAATTAAGAGAGTGGTTACTTGTGGCTGAGAGTCCGTCCTGATGGTGGATGGTAATGATGGCTCTCAGATCCTGAATGCTTCTGTGTACAGGCTTGGTTCTGTGACAGTCTTGTATTGTTAAAAGGCCATGTAGTATATATTTTAGGTTCCCCAGACCAAGAGGCAAAGTTAAGGATAAGATAGGTGGTACTTTTTTTTTATTGGACACATTTAATGTACACCTTAATGTGATTCATTCTGACATGCTTTTCATTGTGGCATTTACATATATGCATTTTGACGTACATTATTCATATAGGTTCCCCCTTACCCTCTTATAGTTGGTACTTATATAACCACTTAACAATGTGACATTTAAGAATGTAAAAAGAAAACATTCTTAGGTCAAAGACCATACAAAACAGGCAGCTGGCCAGATTTGGCCAACTCTTGTAAGGTGTCTTCACCTACTGCTTGTAACCGTCACAACCCTGTGAGGTAGTCACTCTTCTAATAAATGGTGGACCCCAGATCCAAACTGAGGTAGTCAGAGCCTGGAGCCCCTGCCTCTTTGTCTGCAGCACTATCCTTCCTGCCCAAAGATCAGTCTTACAGTCTATGTAACCTGCAGAATGTGCTTCCATTATTCTGTGCTTCCTCATTGCTCCCTCTCCCTGAGGCCCCGCCCCCTCTCTGAGTCCCCCTCTCTGCCTCCTCTTCCCCCCTCAGCCCTGCCCTTCAGGTGGAACAAAGCTGTCTTCCTCCTCAGAGATCATTTGCTGATCTCTCTGGAAAATGCCACTGGTCCCCAGGTTGCTTGGCTGACTGTCATCCTTCACGTCTCAGTCCAGTTGTACCTCATCTGGAGAATCCTTCCTAAAATATTGTACATTCTTGAATCCAGTCCACACCCTTTCAACAGTTTAAGAGGGCTACATAATCAGATGTGGATTAGACTCACAGGCAGGTTGCATTCACACTGGAGAGCTCTCTTGATCACGAATCTAGTTTCTCCACAGTTCTAATCCATATCTGTGTAGCCCACTAAGACTGTTGAAAGCGTGTGGATTCGATTCAAGGATATGCGGTACTTGCCCTTAAACCTTAGGTGTTTTGTCATGTTCGTTATTTTCCAAATTCTTTGCTTCTTTCCTCCACTTCTTAGCATTTACCACCTCTTGTTGTATCGTGTTCTTTTTGAGTATGTGTGTGCTTCTGCTCAGGAGGAATATAAGCTCCTTTTCATTATTGCATCACCAAGTCCAGAACAGTATGTGGAACATGATAGGTGTTTAGTAAATATTTGGCAGGTGTCTTAATTTGTTTTGCTGAATGGCTTTCTATTTCATAAATCAGTTTAAATTACTACTATGGACTTTGCTAATCCTAAATCCAGGTCGGTCTTTTATGGCACCCTCTTTATTTTCTTTTGTGGCTATCAGAGCCTCCTATAATTTGGTAAGCTCAGCATTGGAGAAAGAGACCTGTGGAGGGAGGTGTGAAGTGTGAACCTCAGCAACCTACAACCTCTGGGATTCCTGCATGAGGCAGAATCTCCACAGCAAAGAGCAGGGATGTTGCATAGCAAGACTTGTGCCTGCCAAAACCATTGTCTGACTCTGGTTATTGTAGGTGCTGTAGGTTGGGCTTCTCAAACCTTATGAGACTCCTGGGATCTTGTGCAGTTTCCACTTAAATCATCAGAGAGCAGGACCAAGACGCTGAATATCTGACCCACTAAATTTTAGTGCTGCTGAAAGCTGCTGGCCAACAGACCACACTGTTAACAAAGCCTGAGTTTAGGGTTTATGAACTTTGACAATGTTGACATTTTGGGCCGAACTATTCTTTGTCTTCTGAGGCTATTGTGGGCATTGTAGGATATCCAGCACTATCTCTGTGTTTCATGCACTAGATGCCACTAGTACTCTGGAAGTAGTGACAACCACAGCTACCTTCAGATATCACCACATATCTCCTGTGGTTGTTAGGTGCTGTCAAGTATATGACGTGATGAATTTTTACACTTTGAGCATTCCCATGTTACAGGCCCAGGTCAGGAACAGAACATGACCAGCATTCCAAAGCTTTCCATTCGTCCCGTTCCTACTCACTCCCTAATCTTTAAAAAATTTTTCTTTTCAATAATGAAAAGGCATCCATGTTCATTGTTGAAAATTTTTAAAAAACAGAGTTGTTGTTAGGTGCTGTCCACTTAGGGTCTAACTCATAGCAACCCTATGTACAGCAGGCAAAACAGTATTGTTAGTGTTTTTCTGCTATTTATAGGGTTTTCAATAGCTGATTGTGTTTGGGGAGTGGGCTGCTGGGTCCTTCTCCCAAGCTTACAGCACCTGGTATTCCCAGGCGGTCTCCCACCCAAGTATTAACCAGGCCCGACTCTGCTTAGCTTCTGAAATCTGATAGGATCAGATGCCACAGTGGGATGGCAAAAGGAAAAAGTATTATATTCCTTTTTAATACATTTTTAAAAACATTTGAAATACATCCTTTCAGTCTTTCCAGTGCCTATATATGCATATTAATATGATTTAAACTGAATACAGAATTGTGAGATACGTTTTTCTTTAGCTTTTCCTACTTAATACATATTTCCATATGAGTACTTAAATACTTCAATATATTTCTTTATGAATAGATATACCTTTTTCAGTATTCTAATGATGACATGACATTCAGTGTGTGTATAGCCCACAGTTTACATAAGCCACCCATTTTTCTTAGCCATTTGTTAGAAAATTGGAAGTTTAAGTGGCCTGTTTTTCACATAAACACCCTCTCAATGATTTTGTATGATTATTTCTTTACCATTATAATTGCTAAATTAATGAAGTCTCCAATCAATATATATTTAGCTGCTACAACCATCCTTTAGTTAAAAATGTGTACATACATGCATACATATATAGAATTGAGTTTAATATGCACTTTTGAATATAATATAAACAGACCCAATAAAGAAGTATTCCTTTCCCGAATCTTCTAGTACCTCTCCTCAGAGTGTCATTAACACTTGCTTAAAGGTACTAGAATATTGACATTAGTAGACAGATAGGGCCTTTGAAATAAAGGTAGTAGAAGTGTCCTTTAAAACCTCAAAACAACAAAAGCACTTGTTGGATGACTAAATCCATACTCTAGATCAGGGATCAGCAAACCTTTTCTCTGTATAAAGAGCCAGATAGTATATCTTCAGGTTTTTACAAGCAGTGTGGTCTCTGTTGGCAACTATACAGCTCTGTTATAGTGCTAAAACTGACATAGATAATATATAACACATGGCCCAGCTGTGTTCCAAGAAAACTTTATTTCCTATAGCAGCTAGATTTAGAGTGCATACACTTGTTATTATTAAAATCTATCCTATGTTTTAAGTGGTGCTATGCACAGTAATGATACAATTCAGAGGATGGGATGGGATAGGAACTTTTAGCTCTTCCTCACCAAGGATCTGGTTGAAGACATGGGTACCACGGCTCAGGATATTTTCCCTTTGGTCAATCTTCTTCCCTTTGGTGTTCCGCTGATTGTCCTGTGTGTCCTACCCTGTCCTTGTTCCTCCCCACGAGTGCATGGGTTTCTCAAGTCTCTTCTAATGAAATTGATCAAAACTCCAAGCACAAATTCTTTTCATTTGCTCTTCATGGTTTGAGTCTAGTTTCTTCCACAAAATATACACAGCTAATTACTGATTGCTGGGGGACTGCTCTGTCTGTGTTACAGTGTGGTGACTCTACCAGCTGTATGCTTTGGTGTCCAGTCTATGCTGCTAGCCTCTGTCATGGTGGGAGCAGTAATATTCTCCTCTGTGGCTTAGTAAGATTCCCTGCCTGATTGAATTTCCGAGTAAGATGGTTCTTCATCAGGTGCAGATACCCTGAAACATCTGAATAGTTGGTCTCTGAGAGCGCTATCTTCATCTGCCAAAGCTGAGGGTTATATTTCTTATTTCTTAAAAACGTCATGTCTGATGTTATCTGGCTACATGTAGAAGAATGTTTTTGGTGCTTATTTGTTTGGTTCCTGGTGAAGAATTCAGAGATCAAAACCCACTTTCCTTCATGAAAGTTGTCACATTTATTCCCACACCAGGACTCTGTGGCTGGGGTAGGCTACATTACGTGGTACTAACAAAAAATCTCAAACCTTACTGGCTTAAAATAGCAAAACATTATTTCTTGCTCATTCATCCAGGTCAGCTGACAGCTCTGGCCACATTACCTTCATACTGGGATCCCCGTTGAATGAAAAGTCTAGGCTGCTTCTAGGCACTTTTGTTCTCTCCAAGTTACATATAGTTGATGATTTTCTCATGAACCTTCTTATGGTGGGTCTTTTTCTCCCTCCTTTCCAATTAGCAGTTTTAAAATCACTATCAGACTTCAAGATTTATTATAAAGCTACAATAATCAAGACAATGTGGTATTGATGAAAGAATAAAGGAGTAGATCAGTGGAACAGAGGAGAGAGCCCAGAAAGAGACTTAGAAATATTATCAGCTAATCTTTGACATTGGGCTAGGATTTGGCTCAGTTAGTAGAACACTGTGCTGCAGTCTCTGAGGTCCTGAGTTCAATTCCCAGCACCGCAAAAAATGGGAGAGGGGCCTGGCAATTCACTCCCAAGGCAATCCCGAAACAGTCAGCCATTGAAAACCCTATGAGGGTCGCTATGAGTCGGATACTGACTCTACGGCACCTAACAACAACAACAATCTTTGACAGGGATTTAGCTCAGTTGGTAGAGTGCCACTCTGCAGTCTTTGAGGTACCGAGTTCAATTCCCAGCACTGCAAAAATGGGAGAAGGACTTGGTAACCCACTCCCAAGGCAATCCCAAAACAATCTGCCATTGAAAACCCTATGAGGGTCGCTATGAGTCAGACACGACTTGACAGCATCTAACAACAACAACAATCTTTGACAAAGGAACAAAAGCAATTCAACAGAGAAAAGATAGTCTTCTTAACAAATTGTGCTGGAATGACAGGAGAACATGTTGTTAGGTGCCATGGAGTAGGATCTGACTCATAGTGTGACCCTATGTACAACAGAACATAGTACATACAAAAAAGAAATCTTCACACAGACCTTAGACCTTTCACTAAAATTAGCTCAAGAGGGATCATGGTTTTATATATGAGGTGTGATTAAAAAAAATACAGTGAGTGTTTAAATTAAAAAATCATTACAGAAGAGGACTTCCAGAACTGCTTCAGAAGGTAGCAAGCATGATGAGCGCAGTATGTTTGAAGGCAGAGAGCATATTTTGAAGAGGATTAATGGCATTGTGTCTTTTACCATAGTAATGATTTTTTAATGTTCACCATATTTTTGTTCACCTCTTTTATAAATTATAAAATTTTTAGAAGGTAACCTAGGAGACAATCTAGGTGAACATGGGTTTGGTGGTGGTGTTTTCCGTACAACACCAAAAGCATCATCTGTAAAAGAAAGCGGGACTTCATACCTCTACGATGGATTTAATTAAAATGCAAAACTTCGGCTCTACAAAAGATGTGGTTAGAGAATGAAAAGACAAGCTGCAGTCTAAGAGAAAATCTTTGCACAATGACAGGTATGATAAAGGACTATTGCCTGAATATGAAAAAGTGCATAAAATTCAGCAATATGAGAATCTCAATAAAAATGGGCAAAAAAGCTAAATCTACACTTCACCAAATAACATGCACAAATGGAAAATAAACACATGAAAAGATGTTTAATATCAAATGTCATTAGGGAATTGGAAATTCAAACAACAATTAGATCCTGATATTAGAATAGCTAAAATGCAAAAAGCTGATAATATTAAATGCTAGTAAGTGCAGAGCAACAAACTCATTCATTCATGGCTGGCAGTAATATACAAAATGATACAGCCACTTTGGAAGATAATCTGGCAGGATTTTTTTTTTTGTAGAGTTAAACATGGCAGTACTGTACAATCCAGCAGTCAGGCTTTTAGTTATTAGTCCAAATGAGCTGACATGTGGATGTTTATAGCAGCTTTATCGATAATCGACAAAACTGGAAGCAATCAGGATATTTTTCAATTATTAAATGGGTATACAAAGTGTGGTATATACATACAATGGAATATTACTCAGTGATAAGAACTAAGCTATCTAGACAGGAAATGACATGGAGGAACCTTAAATGCATATCACTGAAGCAAAGTAGCCATTCTAATTCATATATGATTCATATATGACACTCTGGAGACGGGAAGACTATGGAGACAGTAGAAAGATCAGTAGTTGTCAGATATTCAGAAAGAGGAATTGGAGATGCACTGGTGGGTACAGATGATTTTTAGAGCTGCAAAACTGTTAGTATGACATTATAAAGGTGGATACATGGCATTATGCATGTGTCAACACCAATAGCCTGTACAACTCAGAGGGAACCCTAATGCAATCTATTGACTTTAATAATGTTGACATTAACAACGTATACATTATAGTGATTCATCAGTCTAGTGCATATACCACATGAATGTGACATGTTAATAATCAGGGAAATGCTACATGTGCAGAGTGTGGACGAAGGAGGGCATATGGGAATATTTTACTTTTTGCAGTTTTTCTGTAACAATAAAAATGCTTTAAACTACATAGTCAATTAAAAAAATTAGCTGCTTGCTTTTTCTAATTTTATTTCCATACAATTTGAACTACCAAAATAAGAACTTGAGGTCTATTCTGGTGAGACAGTAATCAGTGACATCTCTCTTTGCCTTTCAGAGAGCTTTTTACTGTTTAGGTGGTTCTTATGATTCCATATGTGGTGGCTCGTGCCTTTAATCCCAGCAACTCAAAGGCAGAGGCAGGAGAACCACAAGTTCGAGGCCAGAGGCAGCCTGAGTAATTCAGTGAGATCCTGCCTCAAAAATACAAAGTAAAAAATTGGCTGAGGTTATGGCTCAGCGGTTGAACGCTTGCAAAAAAGCATACGTGAAGTCCTGGATTGAACCCCTAGTACCGAAAAACAAATAAACCAACAAAAAAACAAACAAAATCTTAGGTAGTTCTTATGGCTATGATTCTTGATAGCCAAGTTGTAGATAGATGGATGTTACTTTGTATTTATTGTCCGTGTGTGTGTGTGTGTGTGTGTGTGTGTGTGTGTGTGTGTGTGTGTTTCTCTCCTTTAATAGGAACCTAGAAAGAGACATGTGATGAGGCCATGCAGAGTGACTTACACCTGTAATCCTAGCAACTCAGGAGGCAGGGGCAGGAGGATTGCAGATTCTAGGCCAGAAGCAACCTGCATAAGTTATTGAGACTGTTGCAAGGTATTAACAACAACAACAAAATCCTTAAAAATAAGCTGGGGATGCAGCCCAGTGGTAGAGCCCTTACAATGTATATACAAGGCCCTGGAGTCAATCCGGGTACAGCAAAAGAAAAAAGAAAAAGAAAAAAAGAAAAAAAAGTGATAGAAATTCTCTATGATAAGTATGTAGTAGAAATATTTAAAAAGTAATAAAACTTATAGATTTGTAAAAGAGTGATTTACCTAAATGAATCTATACATTTTGGAAAATATTACCTTGGGTATGTTTTTAGAAGATGGATTAAAAGCCAAGGGCAGACCCTTAGATTTGTGGGGTAAGAGTTGTAGTAGCTTGTTATCCTGATTTACCTATTGCTGGGTTCTTGCCTGCCTTAACTATCCCATATCCTGAAGGAAAAAGCCTGTCCTCTACCTAACGTGTGAATGCTTTCCCCAAATCTGAACCTTCAGTGGCTTTCCATTGCCTTCAGGATAGAATCCAATCTTCTCAGCAGTCATATCAACATTCTTACACAGTAGTACTCAAGTGCATCTGGTGTTACAGAGAACACCGAGCCTGTGGTCACCACCTCCTTCCTGTGTATAGAGCCTCATCGCTCCCTGCTTGCTCCATTATATCCCCATAGGGCCCACAATCTCTGGCACTTACAGCTTTTGGACAAGGTTTTACCTGTGCTTGGAAAAGGTCCTGCTGTCTCTGTGCCTCAAGAATCAACTTGGCTATCAGGTTCCCTGGCATCATTCTGAATCACCATGTCTACAAAAACTTCCAGAACCCCACACACATTTCATTTGTAAGACTTAGGATTGTGCATAATTGGATCTTTGTGTGCTTGTGTTGTTTCTTTGACTTGATGAGTCCAGGATTTTCATTTATTCCGGTGCATGTGGAGTACCCAATGTATTCTTGTTTTAACTGAGTCAACTTGTAAATAAAGAAATCCATCAGAACCACTGTATTAGTAAAGCTCATGTTAGTTGCTACAATAAATAAGCCGCAGTAGTATCTGTTTATTCTTTTAGGCTCCTGCCATCCTGCTTCAGCCTTCTTTAACACGGGCTCCCAAGGCCAATGTAGAAGGAAAATGAATGAGGAGGATTGTTTCCTTGGGGCTTCAAGGGCCAGGCCTGGAGGCTGAGCCCTCGCTATGCCTATGTTTGACTTGCCAGGTCTGTCGTATGTTCAACTCTTTAACTGTAGCTGGGAAATCCAGTCTAGCTGTGTTACCATGAAGAGGATGAAATGGTTCCTGCATCCACTAGCCAGTCTCAGGCATAGGCTTTATTAGAACTACTGATGCCCTGGGTTCAGTCCCTAGCACCGCAGAAATGAGGGAAGGACCTGGCAGCACACTCCCAAAAAACAGTTTCGAAACAATCAGCCACTGAAAACCCTGTGAACAGCAGAGAGACACTGACATAGTGTTGGGCATGGCACAGTGTCAGGTAGTGTTCTGTTGTGTTGTACGTAGGGTCGCTGTGAGTAGGACCCACTCGATGGCACCTGACAACAACCAGTAATCTACGTTCAGACTCGAATTTGTGTTAACTTTCTGTTGAGATAGTAAGCCACTTGTGTGTAGATCATGATGTGGAGAGAGGTGGTAGGAAAGGGGATTAAATCCCTCTAGGAGAAAAGTGAGTAGCTCATATTGTAATCTCTGTGTTCTAGAAGTTACATAATTTTTCCACTTTTTGAACACATGAAGCTATCAATACTTTATTTTCCTTCCTCCCTCTCCCCCTTCCTTCCTCTTTCCCTTTCCTTTCTTTCCTTCTTTCCTTCCCCTTCTTCCCTTCTCTTTCCCTACTTCCGTTCCCTTCCGTTCCCTTCCCTTCCCTTCCCTTCCTGTCCCTTCTCTCCTCTTCTCTCCGCTTCCCCCCACCCGTCCCCTTCCCGCTCCCCCTCCCCTTCCCCTTCCCTTTCCTTCTTTTCCATACTAGAAGGCAAAGCCAGGGCCTTGTGTTTGCTTTGCAAGTGCTCTACCACCGAGCTGCACCCACCAACCCCTTTTTATATTTTTTATCTTGAGGCAGTCTCGCTAAGTTACACAAGCAGCTTCTGGCCTCCAGCTTGCAATCCTCCTGCCTCTGCCTCCCAAGTGGCTGAAATTACAAGTGCATTCTACCACACATAGCTTTATCAGTACTTGTATCATTTTGCAAAGCCAAATTTTCCAGAAGAATGCCTGAAAAAAAAATCACGCTATGGTTCATAGTACTCCTTGTACTTGGCACCTCTACTTTTATTGCTATGTGACAGTAACACGGTCTCATCCAATTAAATAAAGTGTAAATTGCATGATGTTTTGGAGGATTAAGGCATTCCTAAATCTGTCGTATGTACCTCAGTAGTTCTGATGTCTGAAGGAGATGGTTTTCTGGAATTCAACATAGTAAAAGAATTAGAATTCAATCAGTGTGATACATCAGTGAACTTGCTCTTGAAGGACCTAAATTTAAATTAAACCTTTAGAAGCAATAACCTCTTTTCAATTTTGGTACTACCAGGAGATAATGGAGCTCTTAAGTGGAAAGGGTTTGATTTACAAGTACAGCACTTCTGTACTGATGTTTTCCACAGTATATGTTTTATTCTTTCAAAGTTTAATCAATAACTAAGGTAAGTGAACTATCTTTTTCTCATCTGTTTCCTATTTAAAATGTTCTCTGGTTTCTATATTTGTAGAGCTTTTTGTTTGACATCAGGACTATAGATACATGTATAATTGTGTCAGGTGCATGTTTAATTCCTGGGCCGAAGAGATGATTTTAAAGATAAGCTAAAAAAACCCTCAGGAAATATGTGTGTAGTAGTAAATGGACATTATCTCAGGTGGTTTTCACAAGACTGGACTCCCTCCTGCCAGTCAGAGTTAACACCCAGCTTCAGTGGCTGCCTGAGATGCGTTGCATCTGGTGTGAGTAAACCAGTGTCCTGCTCAGCGTTGCACTGGGCCCGGGGACAGTGCTCAAAGGCAGGATTGCCTTCAGGAACCAGTCAGCCAGGAGGTAGCCTACTGTTACATCAGGACCACGTTTCTACTTTAGGTTCTTGCCTTGATTGTTCACAAACTTGGCTTAAAATCAACTGCAATTTTTACTCTCACAATTCCAGATGCCAGAATTCTCATAATTCATATTCTCTCTCCTTCCCCCTCCTTTCTTTTTCTTTTTCCTTTTCTTTTCATCATTACTAGGGATTTGAATGCATGCTAGGCAACACTCTACCACTGAGCTGCACATCCAGTCTCTTTTATTTTCTACTTTTGAGATGCCTGCAGCTGTGCCATTGTGGCTTCCCATCCAGTTAGATCTCGGAAGCTAAGCAGGGTCAGGCCTGGTTAGGACTTGGATGGGAGACTGCCAGGGAACACCAGGTGTTGCAGGCTTCGGAGAAGGACCTGGCACCCCACTCCAAAAAAACAATCAGCCGTTGAAAACCCTGTGAATAGCAGAGAACCACTGACAACAGTGTTTCACCTATTACATAGGGTCAGGGTCGCTATGAGTTAGACACCAACTCAACAGCCTCTTTACAATAGCAACAACTTTTGAGACAGTGTTGTTGAGTTGTACCGGCGGCCTCTGGCCTCAAACACGCAATCTTCCTGAAGGCCAGAATTTTAAACCAGTTCTATTGGGGTAAAAGCAGCATATTGACAGAGCCATGCTCTTCACTGGAGGCTGTAAAGGGGAATTCAGTTCCTGCCTCTCCAAGTTCTTGTGCCTCTTGGTGGCTCACAGCATTCCTTGGCTCCTGACCACATCTCTCCAGTCTCAGCTTCTGCAGCTATAGGCCATCTCCCTTTTCCCTGTGTTGCATCTCCTTCTGGATCCCCCTTATAAGGACATGGGATTGCATTTAGAGTCCACCTGGGTAATCCAAGATCACCTCCCCATCTCAAGATCCTTATATTAACCACATCTGTAAAATCTTTTCTTTTTTCTCATATGGAGTAATATTCCTAGGCTCCAGAAATTAGGATGTGGATATCTTGTATATGTGCATGGGGGTGGGGGGGGGCAGGGGGCGGGCAACCTACCACAGACATTAGAAGCCATTTTAGAAGTGAGGAGTTCTGAAAGGGAATAGTGACTATCATGCTGATTAATAGTTTTTCTAATTCAAGTTCTAGTTTAACAAAAGTATAGCTTTCTGGTGTGGTCTGCTGCACATCTTTTGTGAAAGCTCTTTCTTAATGAATGGCACCTTACACACCATGACAGACAAAACAAAGGCAAGTTGGACACTTCCTGTTCAGTTTTCATGTTTTGGTTTTCTGATCCAGATTTTCCGTATTCAACTATTGCTTATGAAGATGCAAATGATAGATGTACATTACAAAAGGTCCCCTGAGAAGAAAATAACATGTGACTACCTTTTAAAATGATGCTTATATTTATTTTCTGATTATTATTGTGGTTAGGTGCTGTCAGTTTGGATCTGACTCACAGTGATCCTCTGTACAACAGAATGAAACACACTCTGACACTGTGCCATCCCTGGCCTTATGTCAGTTCTTCTCTGCTGTTCATAGGGTTGTCAGTGTCTGATTGTTTCAGGAATGGGGCTGCTGGGTTCTTTTCCCTTTTTTGCAGTGCTGGGGATTGAACCCAGGGCCTCAGAGCATGCAGAGCAGCACTCTACCAACTGAGCTAAACCCCAACCCCATTAGAAAAATATAACTCTTTTGAGGAAATTTATAAAGCCCCAAAATAGGATAAAGAAGAAGAAAAAATGCCTTTCATAAGCTTGACATTCTTGAAATGACCACTAATTGATATTTTGGCTTCTTCTATCATATTGTGTTAGTTTTCTCCCTAGAATGTTTAGCAATTTTTACACCATTTGTCTATACTGATTTGAAACACCATTATTATTACTATAGGGAAATGGGACTCTTAGAGTGTTGGAAAATTAAAGAAATAGGGCCATCATTAAGGCTTATACTCTACTTCCTTCCTCAGTTGAAAGTTCAGTCTTACTGACCCAAATTTGATTCAGATACCAAAAAAGCCTAATATTTATAAGTATTTCCTTAAATGGAAGGCAATCCATCAATTGTTAGTGTCAGTTTGTCCTGAATACATTTTTAACACATTTGCTAGCGTTTTTTTTAGTAGAACATCAAACTCAAGAGATTTCTGAAGTGGAACAAAAGTTGTTCATGAACAATAAAGTTCAGGAATTAATGAATATAGTCATGTGCACAGGCAGACGTTTTAATAGTCGCAGTGCATATGAGCATTGTAAAATTTCAGAGACTTTCTGGAATAGAGAGCTTGTGAAACCTGGTTACCCTCAGCTGATTGATTTGTTTTCTCTTAACACCTGTTGGTGGGCCATCATTTGTGAAACACAGTAATAGTTAAAGGTTATCTAAATTTTTTTGTGTGTAATAGAACTTTAGTCAAAAGAAAGGTATATGTAGGGCTGGGGATGTAGCTCAGTGGTAGAGCATGTGCCTAGCACCCCTTGTGCTCTTCATTCAGTCCTCAGTACTGCAAAGTACAAACCAAAAAAAGCAAAAGACACAAAAAAGATATATTTGTATATATCTGTATACAAATAATATTGTCACTTTGCCGAAATCAACTTTTAAAAAGTGGCTCATTTGATTCTAGTATCATAAAAACCTTATTGCAGATGTCTTACATTCTCATACATTAAATGGCTTTCCTCTTTCCTTGGGGGAATTAGGAATTAAAATTGAGAAATAGTATCCAGCAGAGTGAAGGTTCAAGGGAAGAGTGAAAGAGAGTTGTATTTTCTTTTTAAATGTGTGAGAGCCTCTCAACCTCTCCCACCAAGTGTCATTTTGGCCTGAAGCTGAATTAGTTCTCATCTGATTAAATCAGAACCAAATTCTGCTATTTCCTAACTGCTGTGAAATGCAGATTTTAAAAATGTGTCAAAAAAGCAAGAATGTAATCCTAGTAGGAAGCAACTCTCTTAAAAGAGAATAATTAGCATTTCATTTATATCATCGTTTTACAACTTCTCCACATACAAAATTATTCATCGTGTTTATGTAACATGTAATTATTAAATGCCTGGCCAGAATACCATAATTAGTTTTGAAATTCAAGTTTCTAAATTTATATCCGTGAAGGTTTGAGACATCTTAAAAGTGGATAGAAAACCATACTAATTTGGTTATGTGCCTGTTTCTGTAAAATTTGAGAATGGTGATGTCAGGAATTTATAAGTAAACATTTAGTTTTTATACTTAAGTAGGGCTCAGGTAACATAAAAAAATGGCTGATCCAGAAATTGCTTATTTGAATTTAGGAAGCAACCACAGATGCACATTTTTTACATACTTTCTCTACATAAGCACACCCTGGTGAAAATTTGGCTCTCTGTTTGATTAAAACTTAAAAAGCCTGTAAAGGAGAAAAGAGGCAATTGTCACTGAACACTCCTTGCTATTAGGTGCTTTTACTTCTCCTTGTTAATTTGTAGTCACAGTCCCTCAGAACAGTGTTTCAGAAGTATGAGGACTTTAGCATTGGTAATGTGATGGCTGAGGTATCAGTTTGGCTGGCCTGTCGTGCTCAGGTATTCACTCACACACGCGTCTAGATGTTGCTGTGGATGTACTTTCCAGATATGATTAACATTTAAATCAGCAAACTCAGCAAAGCAGATAGTCCTCTGTAATCTGAGTGGGCCTCATTTAACTAGTTGAAGGCTTTAAGAAGCACCTGAGGTTTCCAGAGGAGAGAGGCATTCTGTTCTAGACTACCTTCAGACTGAAGACTGAAATACTGACTCCTGCTGGAATTTCCACCTGGCCTGCCCCCACACTTCAGACTTGACAGGCCCACAGTCCTGGGAGTAAAATTGTCAACTCATTCTCCCTCACTTCCCCCTCCCCACTCACCTAACTGGTTCTGTTTTTTTGGAGAACTCTATTATACCTGGTCACTGGTAGAAATGAACATTATTGAACCCTCTCCAGACCAGAATGGGGAACCCTGGAGGAGGGAAGCATCAGTCTTTAATCAACTCCTCAGCTGATGCTGACAAGCCCTAGGAATTGTTTTTTCTGGGATTGCAAGTGCGCTACCACTGAGCTGCACCCTCAGCCCATATTTTACTTTTTATTTTAAGCCATAGTCTTACGAAGTTTCACAGGCTTCCTCTGGCCTCAAAATTGCAATCCTCCTGCCTCTGCCTCCTGAGTTGCTGGGATTATGGGTGTGCACCCCCCTGCCCTGCTGAGCCCCAGGGTTGAGAGCCACTGGAGTAAAGTAAGAGAAGCCCATGTTTGCAGTTGAGGATATTGAAGTTAAGAAAGATTAACATGGCCAAAGTAACCCCACTGATTAATAGTGTGGTCAAGATTCGTTCTTGATGGTTTCCAGAAGAAGGTTGTTGTTAGGTGCCATTGAGTCCAACTCATAGCAACCCTGTGTACACCAGAATGAAATACTCCTCCATTCAATTCCAGGCACATGATCTAATTTATGTTTAGCCCATTGTTGCAGACACTGTGTCAGTCCATCTAGTTGAAGGTCTTCCTGTTTTTCATTGACCTGCCAGTCTCCGCTGGACATTATGAAAAGGAACACAGCCATCAGGACTGAAGAAAGAATGACTAACAACCTGCATTATGTGGATGACACAACTCTGCTTGCTGAAAGTGAAGAGTATTTGAAACATTTACTGAGGAAGACCAAAGAACACAGCCTTCAGTATGGATTATGCCTCAATATCAACAAAACAAAAACCCTTACAACTGGGTCAGTAATCAACTTCATGATAAATGAAAAAAAGATGGAGACTGTTCAAGATTTTGCTTTACTGGATTCTACCATAAACACCTGTGGAAGAAGTAGTCAAGAAATCAAAAGACACACCGCACTAGGAAAAATTGTTGCAAAAGACCTCTTTAAAGTGTTGAAAAGTAAAGATGACACATTGAAGATGAAGGCACACCTGACTCATGCCATGTTGTTTTCAGTATAGTATCATATGGTTGTGAAATTTGGACAATGAATAAGGGAGACAGGAGAATAATTGATGCTTTTGAATTATGGTGCTGGAAATGAATATTGAATGTACCACAGACTGTCAAATGAACCAACAGATCCATCCTAGAAGTACAACCAGAGTGCTCCTTGGAAGCAAGGATGGCTAGACTGTGTCTTATATATTTTAGACATGCTGTCAGGAGGGACTGATCCCTGGAGAAAGATAATCATGTTTTTTCTCAGATTATTTGCTCAGCATAGAGTTTAAAAAAATATGATGAAAGGATATGGCTCTGGTACACTCCTTTCTTGATTTTAAACCAGCCAGTGTTGCCTTGTTCTATTTGAATGACTGCCTCCTGGTCCATGTACAAATTCCTCATGAGTACTATTAAGTGCTTTGATATTTCCATTTTTTGCAATGTTATCCATAATTTGTTATGATCCACACAGTCAAATGTCTTTGCATAGTCAATCAAACATAGACATCTTTCTGATATTCTCTGCTTTCAACTAATAGCCATCTGACATCAGCAATAATGTCCCCAATTCCACACCCTCTTCTGAATCCCTTGATTTTCCAGCAAGTTCCTGTCTATATACTCTTGAATGATCACTTTTGAATGATCTTTTGCAAATTTTTGCTTGCTTATGATATTAATGATATTATTAGATAGTTTCCACATTCAATTGTGTCCCCTTCTTTGGAAATAGGCGCAAATATGGATCTCTTCCAATCAGTTGGCCAGGTGGCTGTTTTCCAAATCTCTTGACATAAACATGTTAGCACCTCCAGTGCTGCATCTATTTGTTGCACCATCTCTATTGGTATTCCATTAATTGCTGGAGCCTTGTTTTCACCAATTCTTTCAAGGCAGATTTTACTTTGTCCTTCAATACCATTAGTTCCTGATCATGTGCAACCCCTTGAAATGGTTAGTCATCCACCAATTATTTTTGATGTAATGACTCTGTTTATTCCTTCCATCTTCTTTTGATGTTTCCTACATTGTTTAATATTTTCCCTGCAGAATCCTTCACTGTTGCTACTTGAGTGTTCATGGATATCTTGGTAATCCTTAAGTCTGGTTTTATACGGCACTGTTTCTAATACCCAGTTTCTTAAGGCAAAAATCATGAATCAATTGTATGTGTATATGGCTCCAAATCTTAGTAGTAGTAGATATCTCTTTTATCATTTCATCTTCTTTTATCATTTCATTTTCAGTGAAAGATCTTATTGACTAATTTTTTGTACCTATTTTGTAGCTCAGAGCTCCTGCTTATCGTGAGATTGCCAAGGCTTCTGTGCGAAAGTGAAATATCCTACCCAAAGCAGAGACACTTAATGCTTTAATTTTTAATATAAACTTTTCTTTGGGCATTTCAAATGTTGGAAGTAGCTTAGGCCTTTCATTACAGTATTTCAGTTTTCCAAAGCATCTAGAGATCCTTGTTGGTCGTCTTTGCACTGAAGGACATTTTCCAGGTATAGGTGGTAAGTGGTGCTGTGTGAGCTACTAGAATGTATTGAAAGGGCCTAAAAGACATAAGCTGCTACACAGATAGTGCCCGAATCCCAAGAGAGCATCACTTCAGTCACCACAATGGATGTTCAGGTTCAGGTGGTGGCTGTCCTCCATACAGATCAGACATCCAGGATCTGACCTTGAAGCTCCACTATCACCAATGTGTGATTTCCAAGATGGCCATGGAAGGTGGAGCCTTCCATGGTTTTTAATGGCAGACTGGGAAGTGTGTTCATTATTTCCATCCTGATTCTATTGGCTAGAACTCGGTTACATGACCACACACAACTGCAGGGATGGCAGGGGTTGTCACTGTGTGTCCAGGAAGAAGATCAACTAAGTTTGGTGATCAGATAATGGTCTCTACCACCTGGGGCTCAAATGCTCAGATGATGTGATTCATGCTTCTGTCCATGATGGATTCATCATCTCTCCTGATACAGAGCATTGACAGGTATGAGGGTGGGAATGGCTGCAGTTGCTGAGGCCACCTGACTCTTTCTGATAGCGCCAAAGAAATAATAAATTACTGGTCTTGATAATACCTTTAGCTGTGGTATGGTCCCTACCCCTAGATTTTCATGTTGTTGTGTCTTATAGGCTAATCTGTCAGTCATACTTATCAGTGTCTGCCATCATTTTCCTTTCTCACTTTGTGTGTGTCTGCACCTCTTTCCCACTGTTCACTGCACACTTAGACACCTAAGAACACTTTACTGCTGCTGCCATGCCAAGAATACCATCCTTCAGGCTTTTGGAAGGGGCTTACATGGTACTGGGTGGTTCAGGGCAGTAGTAACCTATCGTCTCAGTTATCTGTTGCTGTGGAACAAATTAGCCCATAGAACTGCAGTTTATTTTCCCTTTTATGTCTTTGGATTTGGCCCATCTGGGCAATTATTCTCCTCCACGTGCTATTGGCTGGGGTTACTTGGGTGGCTGATTCTGCTGGAAACTTGGCTGAAATAGGTAAGTCCCAAATTGCCACCTAGGGCCTCTCATGTGGCCTCTTATCTTTCAGTAGACTTTCCAGGCCTTCCCTGGAGAGTAGCTGGGGCTCTGAGATAGTGGCAGCTTTCCACCTGTCTTATGGTCTTGGAAGTCTCAGCACAATGCTTCTACTGCATGTTTATTGGTCAAAGCAAGTCCCAAAGCCAGCCTAGATTGTAAAAGAAAGGAAATAGGTATTGTGTGTTCAGGGGTGGGAGGAATTGTTGGTGACTCTATTTGGAGATTATAAGCATGGCTTGTCTCTGTCACCTCTCTCTTAAGGCTGTGCTGCCCATATTGCAGTATATCAGAGCTACCATGAAATTCTTCCTTCATTACACCACTAGCATGACCTTCATCTGGGAATGTGTGAGGTGTGCAGAAGAAATAATACATAAGCTGGTGCTGAGGGTTTACTTTAGGAGGATAGTGTTTGAAGAGTTAAACAGTGCCCTGAATTCTAGTCGAAAGGGCCAGGGATCCTTGAACCATTCATGGTAAATTACAAAGCAGCATTTACAGAAGATAAATTTCACAGTGGTGTATAAAGAAGGTTGGTTGGTGACTATAATGAATAATACATTATATATTTCAAACTTCCTGAAAGAGTAGCTTTTAAGTATTTCCACCACAAAAAATATGTAATATGGTAGATTTATTAATTGGCTTGACTTAATCATTTCCACAACATAAATACCAGAACATTATACACCATTTACCTACATCTAATAGCATGCACAATTATTATTTGTCAAGTAAAAATAAATTGTCAAAGGAAAATTAAAGGGTGACATCATTGCCATGGCCACCATAGACAAGACATGAACATGCCCGGACTACAGACAGGAAGGATATTGGGGACCAAAAGAAATAGGCAGAGGACTAATGACCATGATCAGAAGGGATGTGGGGCCAAAGAAGAAGGGGAGAAGGCGGGTGGAAGTAATGCTTCTACAAACAGCAACTTTAGACTATGTTAGCAGAGAGGTTTGAGTCAAACTTGAAACTTGAGAACTAATTAGAGATAGGTAATTGAGAGGGTGTTATATTTATCTTTATTCTGGTCTTGTTGGAAAGTGGTAATAGTCATATCAGTCAGCTAGAATATGTTAATGCGAGGGGGAAAAAAAAAGCAGTTCCCAAATCTTAGTGGCTTCCTATGACCCAAGATTGATTGCAAGTCAGCTCAAATCTACTTCATATCATCTCCGTTTTACTATCTAGTTGGAAGCAGCAGCTCCTATCTAGAACATGCCTGTCTCGAGGAGGAGGAGAAATAAAAATTGGTGGAAACACAGGTTGGCTCTCAAAGTTTCTGCTGGGAGTCAGTCCCTTCTGCTCACATTTCATTTTTATCTTGTGAGTCAAAGCATGCAATATAGTTGGGCCTGCTATCTGTGGAGACAAGAATTATACCCCTCCCGTAAGAAGATAATAGTGGGGCAGAGGCTGTAGGAATGGGCAGCAGATATTTTTGAATAAATAATACAATCAGCCACAATTGCATTTTTCTCTCTTTTTATTATGCAAATGATGAAAAATCATCATAGAAAATGCTGAAAAGCACATGGCAAACATTTCCAGTCACTTCACAATTTCTCTCACTGCTGTTAGTATTTTGATGTAAATACCTTCACATGTTTTTCTTTGTGAAATTTTTATCATGGAATCAAATGAGATACCATTCTATAATTTGACATAGGGATACACAGTGAACATACATGCATGTATGCATACATGTCAATGAATATGTACCTACACCCTAACTTATATTGGCCCTCTGGGTTCCACTATATGCATACACCAACATTTAATTAATTGTTGAACATTTAAGTGGTTTCAGTATGACTCTTTAATCAAATGTTACAATCATCTTACATGTACCTGTTTTGCCAGGGCTTCAAACCTGTAAAAAGTTGGGTTCAGATTCAGTTGTGAGTTCAGTGTGTTAGAATTTACGGGATTTGGGTTCAGTTCAGGTTCGAGTTGAAATCGTATGTGTAAAGAGCAGGGCTTCAAACAGAATCTGAACCCATTCCAGTTTAAGCATTTAAAAAAAGTTTTCTGAATCTGAACCTGAACCCAAACCCAGTGAATAATTGGGTTTAGGTTCAGCTGTTAACTTTTTTATGTCATTAGCTATTTTCTTATTCATAAAACCTGAAAAAAATTGAAAAAATTATTTATCTACACATAGGATTAAAATTTTAAACCTGAACCCAAATAGAACCTGACCCCTCTACATTTTAACATCTTGAACCTATCTCTGAACCTGAACCCAGTTTTTCACAGGTCTGAAGCCTGATATTTTGCACATTTATCAGACTTATTTCTTTCAGACAAATCCCTAGCAGTGAAATAATAAAAAGGAGTATCGTTTTAGAGTCCTTTTGGATTCATCATTGACAAATTTATAGCTTATTTTTAAAGGCCCGGTCTTTTCTTTTCCCTCTCCCAAAATGGAGTAGTGTTACCATAGCAATAGAAAAAAAAAAATCAGTACTTTCATGGAAGTGCCTAATTTGTCTTTGTCTTCATTTTAACTCAGCAAGTTGCGTTTTGTGCCAACTTTGGCACATAAAATATCTGTGCAGAGCCTCTCATGGGTTAGGAGGTTGGTGCCCTCTGACAAGCAACCTCGGCCATCCCTGGTTACCTTTTTTTTTTTTTTTAATTGCCTCCCATGTTGTCTGCTGGGAAATGCTTTGTCAGGCACAGTTGGTCCAGTAACTTGTGCTGTACAGGAGGAAGCAGCTACTGATAGGTGTCCCATAGGCCTATATTTTAGAAAGTGATCCTTCATAAACAAGGCACTTTATGTAGAGATCATTAATTTAAAAAGTCTTAATAGATTTATTTTGGGGTCGGATGTGTCTCTCATGATAATTAGAAGGCATAGTGCAAGCTGTCATCTGGATTTTCTTGGAGAGGAAGGAAGGCATGAAGAAATGGTCCACTGAACATTCTGCCTTTAACCCCCATTCTGGGGAATGTCTACTACTTTGAGAACTAATTCTGAAATCTGGACTCTAAAACCAGCAGTTAAAGGATGGTGCTCTGTAACATAGGCAGCATCCGTGGGAGGAGCTCGTAGGGTAAAGGGTAGACCACTATTCTGGGGGTGTGGGCAGGGTAGAGATGAGCTGCAAAAACTCATCGTTGTCATCTAGCTGCTCAGACGAGGTTCCAGAACTCCGAAGCCAGACATCTACAACTCTTCAGTTGGGTTAACAAAAGTACCAACTTGCCTATTCTGCATGGCAGAAATAAATTTACTTTCACATTGTAAAGTACTGAGTTTCAGATGGTCACGGGAGCAAGTGCCATTATCCAGCATTCTTATCTTACCTACTTTTTCTCTCTTAAAGAAGGCAGGTGTCAAATAGCTAAGAAACAGTTCAAGGAAAAGAGAATTAGGCTTCAGTAGTGGCTGTGCTCCATGTACCTTTAAGCTTGCCTTTTTTTTTTTTTTTTTGCCATACTACGGGTTGAACCCAGGGCCTCAGGCTTGTATGCTCTGCAAGTGCTATACCACTGATCTGTACCACCAGACCATTTTTTTACTTTTGAGACAGGGTCTCACTAAATTATGCAAACTGCCTCTGGTCTTGAACTTGCAATCCTCCTGCCTCTGCCTCCCAAGTCATTGGGATTATAGGTGTGCACCACTGCGCCCAGCAATCTAAGCTTTCTTATTGACAAAATCAGGCATAAATAGCAATATCTACCTTAGAAGATACTTATAAGATTAAAATACATAAAACACATAGCATATTCATTGACTAACAGGAAGAGATCAAGAAAAGGTAGCTCTATTTATAATTATTTTCAAAAAGCTACTGCTTTTTTTGTGTGTGTACTCCAAGAGAACTGGTTAATGTAATCAAGGGCAATTCCACAGGACTCATTGTCATCTACATAGGAGACAGCTTTAACTGAAACCTTAACTGTTTCTAGCTTTGCTTTTTCTACTATAAAAAAGTAAACTTCACTATTTTAGAGTCTTTGTTCAGTAAAATTTCTTTCTTCACTTATCAGGTCAATGTGTTTATTGCCAGATAGCATGTAACTTCCCTTTGCCTTGAATTTCAGAACCCAGGCTTCTTCCATTTTATGACTCCACCATTTAAAACCCCAAATTTTATTGCTGCCAGCAGAGAAGGAATAGCACAAAGAGGCGCTGTGAAGGTTTCCATGGGCCTGGCCTAGAAGTAGCACATATCACTTCCGTTCATGTTCTGTGGGCTAAAACTAATTCATCACTCCATCTTTTTTTTTTTTTTTTTTTTTTTTTTAATTACTAGAGGTTGAATCCAGGGCCCTGTACATTCTAGGCAAGGGTCCCACCACTGAGCTGCACTCCACGCCCCTTGTTTGTTTGTTTGTTTATATTTTAACATAGGGTCTTGCTAAGTTACACAGGCTCCCTCTGATCCTCCTGCCTGTGCCTCCAAAGTCTCTGAGATTGCAGGCATGAGCCACCTCACCCGGCTCATCACCACATCTTACTGCATGTAGTAGGATTGAGAAGTAGAATTTCAATCAGAGCATTCACTTCACAGCAATGACTCCATGTGATAGAAAGGATGCATGAATTTTGAAGAATACCTGGCTGCTATGGTTTAGATGGAAAGTATCCCCCTGAAAGGCTCACGTTTTAAAGGCTTAGTTGCCAGCTGATGGAGCTTTGGGGAAGTGATTTGATCATGAAGGCTCTGACTTTTATCAGTAAATTAGTCAATTGATAGGTTCATAATTTGATGGCCTTGCTAGAATGTGATGGAAAGTAGGAGGTTGGGCCTCATTGGAGAAAGTAGGTTGCTGGGAGCATGGTTTCAAAGATTGTATCTGTCTCCAGGCCTGCTCAGGTTTCCTTGTGCTTCCCACTGCTGTGAGGTGAGTCACGTGTTTCCTCTGCCCCATCCTGCTTCACAATAGCAATGAGCAGCCACAATGCAATGAGCAGCCAACCACAGACTGGAACTTCTGACACTGTGAGCCAAAATAAATCTTTCCTCCAGGAAGTTGTCTTTCTCAGATGTTTTGTCACAGCATTCAGAAAGTAGCTAGCACACCAACCCTATGATTCCAGAGCATGGGCAAGAGAAGTTTTAAATGCTTTTTATCTATGACTAACATTTTAAAAGAAGTGATGAGATTTGGTGACACAGGAGATAAACAGGAATGAAGGATGATTTCAGTATTTTAACCAGCAAATCTAACTATGCTGACAGTCATACCATTGTAGGAAGTTGGGCTACCAGGTTGGAGACACATTTTTTTCAAAAAAGACCAATGCAATGTATTTGGGGCATAAGGAATTTAAGCCACTATGAGACTTGCCATGGAAATCTTCCTTAGACACTTAGAAGAACAGACCTAGGGCTTCAGCATGGCCACCTTTCCTAAGGAGGTCAGGTACTATCTGCCTGCATCCATTTTGGGCATTGAGCTATCAGAAGATGACTTTCAGGATTTACTTTTTTTTCATGAAAAGAAACGCTCAACCCAGGTGAGAGGTGGGAGTAGGCTTTTGTTGGATATAGTTTTTTTTTTTTTTTTTTGCCTGTTTTCAAGAAGGGAAGGCCTACTGTACCTTGGGACTGGGTATACCATCACATGACCAGTGTCTTACACCTCTGCTGGCATGGAGAGTAAGCCACCCTTGAATATGAGAGTTCTTGAAGAATATAGATCCAGCTCCAGGCAAGTAAGCCATGGAGATACCTGTATTATAACATCATAGAGCTGGTGTCTGTACACTTTTTCTACTTTGCTTTAAGTTCGACTCACTGTGGAGCAGGATGACTGGCTGCCTTTTCTTAGAGAAATTGTCAGTTCTGCACTTTAGGCTAGTCATTCTTACACTCCTCAGATTAGGTAAAGAAGGATTTATTACCTGCAGCAGTTTTCCTTCTTAGCTTCATATGGAAATACTTAAGACTTCAACCAGAGTGAGGAAATCCTCTTGTCTAACTTTCGCTTCCTTATACTGTGTTGAATATACCTTGGGTACAAAGCATCTATGAGTTTCCTGTCCTCGAGAATCTTCTACCCTGGTGAACCAGGCTATCTTCATCTTGGAAAAATCTTTTGATAAATATATCCAGCAGGGTATGAATCCAGTAGGTTTTAATCTACACAAACCTTATTTGGTGAAACCCAAGGTCTTTTCCAGATTCTAGGTAGAGGAAAAAAGAGGTGTAGATTGATTTGTATTACTGCTCTTCTCCTACGTGGGGACACTATAGCCATATGTTCATTCTTTTCTTAAGCATTCAGGACACATTTAGTTGCCAGGCCACGGGCTTGATGCCAGGGATGCAAAGATTTTGCAGACACAACCAATAACTTCAGATATTTTGTGCACTAAAAAATAGGAGGACAGGAGTCAACCTTCAAACAAATATGCCCAGCCAAGTGTCTATAGTCATAGCATGCTGGCATCCAGTTCCACCTGATCTCAGAAGCTAAGTAGGATTGACATGGTTAGTCCTTAGATAGGAGACTGCCTGGGAATACCAGGTGCTACAGGCTAGGGAGAAGGACCTAACAACCCACTTCATAAACAATCCACCATTGAAAATCCTATGAATAGCAGAGAAGCACTGACAGTCGTGCCAGGCATGGCACGTTTTCAGGAGTGTTTTGTTCTCTTGTACATAGGATCACTGTGAGTTGGACTTGACTCAACAGTGCTGAAAAACAACAATAATAGGGCCTCACAAAGAGAGTGGTTCATGCAGCCTGAAAAGATGGGGAAAGAATCAAAGAACTTCGTACAAGAGGTGCTTGTGAGCAAATGGTGAGTTGGTATTCAGCAGTCACACACAGAGGACATGGACATTGCATGTGAGGAATTGTTAGGTGCTGTCGAGTCAGGTGAGGAATTAGTGTGAGCAAATTCACATAGCTCTGAATTACGCAGTATCTGGGGGAAAGCACATAGTTCACTTGAGCAGAGCAGAAGTAGGGGGCTCAGCTGGTGATGCAGCTGTGTGTCAGTAGATCTCCTCCATGTGGAGCAGTTAGGACCTTTAGGGCGTGGGGGAAACATGGATGGTTGTTAGGGAATGAAATTACTGACTTCCGCATTTTCAAAAAGATCACTGTGCCAAAAAGTGGAAGAATGAACTTAGAAATTCATGTTATGTTTTATTTCTGCACTTCAGAGGTTATGACATTTATTTCCATGGATTTCAAGTATTAGCAAATATCTTTTGGGGATCACTGTGACTCAGGTCTAGAAGTGCATTTGTGAGAAAGTGCAGAGCAGACATGAATTCCTTTGCTCAGCAGCTCTGTGTTAGACATTGACCTAACGGAGATTGAGATCACCAGCCATTTCATCCCTGGGCACTTACACCCACCTGCAAAAGGTCAGTGGCAGAACTGCACTGAAAACTGTCCTCAGGTTCTGCTTTGACCTCAAACTGTCAAGCGATATATCTTAAATGAGAAAATATAATGCTGGCCCAAGAAAGGCAGTGTGCCTTTTTTTTTATTTTTGGAGAAGTTCGAGCATGATGTTTCATCTTTCTCAATCAGTTTCCTTGTCTATAAAAGTGGAGATGATATTACTTGGCCTACAGCCGATAATCAGTTCTGCTGTAGTGATTATTTTAAAATCATTAGTTCTAGTATGATGATCTATGAGGGAAGAATTTGATCATATCATGGATTTTGCCTTATGTGAGAATTTGTCCTCAAGACACAGTGAATGAAGAGAGCTGCAGCCAGTTGAACAGAGCTGTATAGGAAGTCACAAAACATGTACCACCCTCAGAAATCTGCCAGCTCCCTCAGTTTTCATGAGCCATACTGGCATCTACTATTAGAACTGTCCCTCCAGTTTCAGGTGACCCTCTTTCTGCTGTTTCACAATAAATAACTCAAACTGCAGCTCACTGGACACCTGCTTCCACAAGCAAAATGCAGGCCCATTTCAAGGTAAATTTCCATACACATTAACCATAGTATTTATATTTCTTAGTTTCTTAATAGGTGTACTATAGTGCTGCTGTTTGCATTAAGTTCCTCTACGTTACTGAAAAAATTTGTGATTGCTGTACCACAACCCAAATTTTTCCACAAGCCCTGGAGATTTTACTGCAGGATTTTACATAGTATGGTGATTGTTGCGAATGCCTATGTGGTATGATAGCAGAACTGACTGCTCTTTACAGATTAAATGTTAGGATTAATTGTTGTTAGTTGTCATCGAGTTGGTGACTGACTCATAGTGACCTTATGTACAACAGACAAGACACCATTGTCAGTGCTTCTCTACTATTCATAGGGGTTTCAATGACTGATTGTTTTTTGGGGTGGGTTGCTGGGTCCTTCTCCAAAGCCTGCAGCACCTGTTGTTCCCAGGTTATCTCCCATTCAAATAATAACCAGGCCTGATGCTGCTTAGCTTTTGAGATCTGATGGGATTGGACACCACAGTGGTAAGGCACCAGGTAGATGTTGGGACAGATGTGATAAAATTGTTTGCACAATGTGGGCATCCACACAGACTGATTGTCTTCCATTTGTGTGGTCACTCAGTGGTGACCAGACCAAATGGGAATGGTCTTTTCAATTGTTTTCACAATTATGGGTCACAATTTCTCATCAGCTGTGGGGACAGGTGATCAGTGAAGAGCTCCAACAGTCAGCTGTGTCTACTCTGTTTACCAGTGTGGCCAGATGGGATGTGTGTTGGTTAGTACTTGAGATTTGTCTCCAACTTCAGCACCTCCCTTGTCTGCTCAGCTTTGTATTTGGACTGAGGGTTTCTGAAGTTGGCTTCATGGTTAGATTCTGCCTCTGTGGTCACTAGAGAGAGACTGAAGGGCTGGAAGACAGGAGAAGGGTTTATTCCTTTCTATGTGTTTTCTATTCCTGTTTTTACCGTAGTAGTGGTAGTTGGTTGGTTTCCATCTCTGCCTTGTTCAGGGCACCCAGTACCAGCTAGGCAGAACTCAGTCCTCTAAAGCATGTTCCTTTCTCCACACCTCGAGATTCTGATTACTCCATAGCTTCCCTAGGAATTGTCACTAGTTTTTGTTCCCTAAGGGTTGTTCCTTTGGTTTTTTTATTTTGGCATTGCCTCAGTGTTCTCTGTTTACTTTTTCAGTTCTGCGGTAACCGTTTTATTTCTTATATGAAATTCTCCATGGTAAGGTGTTTGGTGTGGTTTCCAATTTCCTCCTGGGATCAAGACCAATAGAGGATGGAAGATTTAGTAATTACAGTGTAACTAGAAGAAGTGGTATAAGAGCAGAGGAGAGGATAGCTCATGGAGGCCTGGGATTCAGTAGGCTTGACAGAAGCAGAAGCCCAGAGGGGCCCTGATGAGAGAGTTGGAGCAATGCCAGTGAGGTGAAGGACTTGCTTCCTGGACCATCACCTGTGCCATTTGCTAGTTGTTTCTTTCACATCTTATTCAGCCCCTTTAAATCTCAATTTCTTCATCAGGAAAAGTGGGATAATATCAGTGGAGTATGGCCAGAACTAATTGAGATGACGCTTAGAAAGTGCTTAGTAATGACTGGCCACGGATACACTCTCAGTTAAGGGTTTTCCATTTCATGATGGTGGTGGTGATTACAATGATGATGATGAGGCTTGTGTGGTCCCCAGTGCCTTTTGACATTTGTGGCTGCAGTTGTTCACAGTCTTTTGAAAGGCATCAAAACAGGCATTTATAGCCCGTGTTTTCAGCATGGAAGCATAAAGGGTGATTCCTTCTCTTTCTACCCACAGGAAACTTGTTGACTATGAAAAGGAGTGGCTGTCTCTTTTGAAGTTCCTTTTGAGCAGTGAACTGTCTTTGATGACTTGGATTTAGAATGGTGGTGAGTTGCTTTGCAGGGAATCTGTGGGTCAGTTGTTGTGGAAGCTGGTGAGTGTGTCCCAGTGCTCTGTCACAAGGATTGGATGTTGGTATGTGCTATGGCCTTGAAGGTGTGATGCAGTATGCTGAGGATGCCATGATTTCTCACCCCCCCAAATGAGGACTCCTACCTCCCTCTATTCAAAGAAAAAAACCCTCCATTAGAATCAGAGTGGATCCGCCATTCAAATCATGAGTACACATTTGTTGTATTACATTTCAGTACATGATTGCTGCACTTTCCTGTTATTCAAAACTCAAATCTGTGTCTAGGCCCCTACTTGGCAAAGCAGAGAGATGCCCACCCACTGTCTTTATAGAGTTTTACCGCAGGCTCAGAGACCTCACATCATTCTGATTTTCTGGGATGTGTCTTTGTTCTTGCCTACATTGGTTGCCACTGAACAACTCACTATTAAAATCAACTTGTTCCTTTTGAAAGGCAAGTTGGGCACAGCCGTCATTTGTGAAGGCTCTAAATTGGAGGAATTGGTATACCCTTTCCAGGTACCATGTGGTCATGTTTGAAAATTTCACTTGGGTGCACTATTTGCCCTCTCATTTGAAGGAACACTGTCTGCTCTGCCAAGGAAAACCATTTCTGTTCTTTTAACCCAAACCTGGGTAGGAGTAAGAGGCTAAGGAACCCCCCTCTCCCTTCCGTTCCCTTGGTACCTGTTCCCCTTTCAATACCCAGGTAAGGCTCCAGAACTCAGATCACAAAGCCATAGCTATGTTATTATAACAGGGAAGATGCTGCTCAGGATTTTGCTTCTTACAGCTATGAGTAAAATGCAAATTGTTACCTCAATAGATACATTAGAAATCCTGTTGTAGACTTTGCTTTCAAGAACTCTGAACCTTGACACTTCTGAGTGGCATTGGGCCTGTTTAAAGATAAGAACACAAATGACATGCCCCAGGACATGCAGCTGGTAAGTGACAGAGCTCAGATCAGAGGATCATTTTTAATGTGTGTGACTTTACTGCATGTTTATAGGAAAACTGGAAAAATAGCTGGTATGTTGATTGACTCAAAATGAGAGAGGTAAGGTACTTAGCTAACCATTTCAAGGAGAACTTTGTACCTCGGAATTATATTTACACTTGAGAATGTTCAGCTTAAGTGTTTTAGTGTTTTGCCTTTAGAGAGAAAAATAAGATGAACATAAATGTAGATGAAATTGTGACTGGCCAGATGAATAGTCTGAGGTGAGAGGTGGCCACCTGCAGGAAGCTTGCTCCTTGTATTAATGTCACAGTGGAATGCTTTTGCTTTCTGGGCTAGGTTTGAGTGTCTGCAAGTGTTTTGGTACACTGGTATTTTATTTATTTATTTATTTATTTTGTGGTACTGGGGCTGTACCCAGGGTCTTTTGCAAGTGCTCTGCCACTGAGCTGCACCCCTAACCCCTGTTTTATTTTTTAAATTCACACAGAGTCTTGCTAAGTTATGCAGGCTGCCTCTGGCCTAAACCTGCGGTCTGCCTGCCTCTACCTCCCAGGCTGCTGGGGTATATGCATGTGCCAACACTCTGGGCTTGGTGTTTTAAATTATAAGCATAGAAATGTTAAATCTGAGATTACTGAGTATGAGGATGTGAGAGGCATTGCCATGTCCCTTTTCCCTGAACCCACTCACCTACATGGAGCTTTAACAATGTTTTATCTTCATAGTCCCTTGCTTTTAAGAACACCTGGTGGACAAAGTATGGGCTCATACTTAGGAAATAAATGTATGGTCTTTAAACAGAAGAAAAATTCATCTTATAAAAAAAGGCCAGCCCTACTATTGTGTTGCTTTAACTAATAATGAGCTGTCATAATACATTTAAATTTGTCCAGAAAACCTATATTTATTGAAAGCTTGCTATATGCCAGACACTATTCTAAATGTTCTGGACATATCACTGAATATAATAAAGATTTCTGCCCTCATGGATCTTACATTCTTTGGGTGGGAAACAGACCATAAACAGTAGGCATAGTGTGTACTGCCATGCATCACTTAGCAATGGGAAAATGTTTTAAGAAACACATTGTGAAGCAATTTTGTCATTGTGTGAACGTGATAGTGTACTTAGACAAACCCAGAACAGCAAAATCTTGAAAGTTATGCTATTCTCCAAACAGTGCTTCTCTATTTGGCAAGCATGGCAATTCAGGCAGACATCTTGGAAGAAGAGCCAGGTCGTCCATGACTTCTTACTGTTCCTATAATGGACTGGCACTGTGTGCTTATAGATTGGTTTGAAATTGCTGGACTTCTTATTATGCCAGGTCAGAAAGGGTTTCAGTTCATAGCCTGCATCCATGTCCCCAGGCAAGACTGTTATCCTGTCCTTAAAAGCCTTGGAACTTGGCATTGACTTGGACTCCTCTTGGGTGAAAGTCTTTTCAGGCATCTGTTTCCAGAATAGGGAGTTTACAGCCATCCGGAAGATTTGCTCGAGTAAACAGTTTTCCTTCACAATGAGCTTATCTGGAGTTTCCAGAAATTCTTCAGCTGTTTTCACATCAGCACTTGCAGAGTCCTCATTCACTCTCACATTTAATGAATAACAATTGTTAAACTGTTTAAACCACCTAGAGCTAGCAGTAAGTTCAACATCATAGTTGAGGCCAGCCTTTTCTTTCAACATTGCAAAGGACATTTTTGCTTTGGCCATGGTTATCCTGACGCTAATAGAGAGAGGCTTCTGTGTCTGGTCTTTGATCCAGATCGTTAGAACTTTCTCCATATCTGATACAGCCTATTCTTAAAGTTTTGTGAGTCTCATTGCCTTCAAGAAGCAGATCCTTTAACAGCTTCTATCACTTTGTTTTTCAAGATTGTAGCCATGGTGGAATTTGACATGCCTGACTGGTGAGCAGTAACTATCACTGATTTTCCACCTTTGTGGTCCTTAATCACCTTTAATTTAGTTTCCAAGTCAGTCATTCAGTGTGGCCTCTCTACGGCATACTAGCAGTGAATTTTGTATGCTTAGGAGCCGTGATGCACAAACAGTGTGAGTTTAAATCAAGCCCAAGGAAAAAAAAATGGTACAAAGAACATGATAAATCCATGATATACGAGGTGCTACCATTGTTAACACAGCTGTTTTACAGCACTGTTATAACCCTGTTAAAGTACAGTAAACTTGTAGGTAGGAATACACTTTAAAAAGTATAATATAGTAAATACATAAACCAGTAACATAGGGAATACATTTATTATTATCAAGTATTATATACCATCCCCCATGTGTCTGTCAGCTTGTGCTGTGGCAGCTTGAGTGTAGCTGTGATGCTGAAAGCTATGCCACAGGTGTCTCAGACATCAGTGGAGTCACGCATGGTAGACAGGGTTCAGCTGAGCTTGCAGACCAAGACAGACTAGGGAGAAGGACCTGGCAGCCCACTCCCGAAATAATTAGCCTTGAAAACCCTATGAATAGCAGAGAAGCACTGTCAAATATAGTTCTGGAAAATGAGCCCCCCAGGCTAGAAGGCATTCAAGAAACAACTGTGGAAGAGTTGCCTCCCAAAGTAGAGCCAACCTAAATGATGGGAATGAAGTAAAATAAAGAAACACAGTAACTGCAACAATGCACTCAAACATAAAAGATCATGTGAATGGCAAAGTGTGGGATGGTGTTTCATTCTGTTGTACATAGGGTCACTATGAGTCAGACCTGACTTGATGGCACCTAACAACAATTATATAGCATACATAATTGTATTGCATAGACTCTTTTTTTGTGCATGGTGTTTGGTGTGGATCCCAGGCTTGGCACATGCAAGGGAAGCACTCTACCACTAAGCTACACCCCTAGGCTATGTGCTATACTTTCATGACTGGCAGCACAGCAGGTATGTTTACTCCAGCATCACCACAAATTCAGGAGTAATACCTTGTGCTATATTGTTACAAAGGCTCTAGGCAGTAGGAATTCCTCAGCTCCATTGCCATCTTAATGGATGCCTCATGTCATTGACCAAACATTATTACATAGTGCATGGCTATATATATATATATATATATATATATATGTATATATATGTATATATATGTATATATATACACACACACACACATACATAAGAAGGAAGAGAAGAGCTATGCATATAAAGTGAAAATAGGGTAAGGGTTATCAGGAATTTGCATGAGAAATGTTACACCATTAAATAATGATCAAAAGGATTAGATTTGTATGAACTTAATGTTGGGTATATTATATTGAATATATTAATATTGGACATTGCTAAAATTTAAATATAACTAGTGGTTTCCAAGATATGTTTAAGGCTAGGCCTAGTTATTTGGAAGGAAATCTGACCTGTAATTTCTGTACTGGAGAGTGAAAACTGATTTGGCAATGTAGTTTCATTGTTTAAATCAAAGATTTGACAGTCTTGTTTCCCTTCTGTCTGTGACACCACATGGAAATTATCTGGCATGGTTTCTCCACAGATATGTTAAGTCTAGAAATAAACATTAATTTTTGTAATATATTATGATTTATTCAGGTTCTGATTTAATACATTTAATTAATTTGAAAAAAATTGGAGTAAATCTGTTGATATGCTGGTTATATGCTGTGTAGCGCATCTATAGATTTAACTGTTTTTCATAAATTAATGGTTGCTTATTTTCCTTATTCCCTAAGATGATGTCCTAGAGGCAGTTTTTCAAGAGATGGTCCCACGTTCTATTTTTAAGGGTGAGTGGGAAAAATCTACTAAATTCATATTTTGGTCAAATGTAGGTCAGCAGCTATGGGATTAAGTTTGCAAATTTAATTTGAAATCAATTTCTTTACTTTTTTTCTCACTTGCTTTGCCAAAGGTCTGCATCCATAGCACCCTAGCATCCAATCCCACCTGATCTCAGAAGCTAAGCGGGGTCAGCCTGGTTAGTCCTTGGATGGAAGACAACCTGGGAAAACCAAGGACTGCAGGCTAGGGAGAAGGACCTGGCAATCCACTCCCAAAACAATCCACCACTGAAAACTCTATAAATATCAGAGAAGCACTGACAGTGGTGCCAGGCTTGGCACAGTGTTAGGGAGTGTTTCATTCCATTGTACACAGCATTGCTATGAGTTGGACCCAACTGGACAGCACCTAACAACAATAGTATTGCCAAATGGACCCATTTTCAACAACTTCTGAAAAACCTGGCAGTTAGGATTCAACTTAATGTTAAAATTTATTCATCAGATACATGTTTGGAGTATTTTATTCATTTCACAAGAATTATTATTTCTGAATTGGAAAATTTTATTTAACTTTTTGGCAGTCATCAACTAATATAAATCACAGTAAAGTCCCATTATAGCAATACCATTTCAATGAAGAGAAAAAAATGTAACTTTTAAACAACTGTTAATTCTTCATATTTTTTAATAGAAACAGAAAATTTTTGTTTTGACCATGAAAAATTCTCTGAAAGAAATTTATATAGACCATTTGGGAAAAGGAAGGGAACCAGGGAAGGAATGAGGGGGCATAAGAGAGTCATATGATCAAAGGACATTATATGCACGTATGAATATGTCACAAAGAAATTCATTATTTTGTCCAACTAAGGTACACTAATTAAAGAAGAAATAATATAATTCTTTAAATGCCTTAGAAAGTTGCTGTCTGCTTTTTTATTCATATATAAATTTTAACTACATATGGGGAGAGAAAGAAATTTTGAACACTGTTCCTTACTTTGATTCAAAAAGAACTCTGTAGCTCCTGTTCGCCCCTGCATATCTTCAGTCTAACACACTTCTGCAGAGAGAACCCTGCACTGGAACAGCGCAGCTGTGCATCATTCTAAGAGAGGCAGAAGGAACTGAGTACCTGGCTGGAGGCAGGGGTGGTGCTATGTACCAGAAGAACACTGATATGGCTGGCATGGTGTTGACTGGGCCCTGAGCTCCCTGTGTGGCACATTGGGTGATTGCTATGTGTGATCCACACTTAATCCTTTGAGGTGGATAGCTAATGTTATCCGCATTTTACAGATGAGGAAACTGAGCTATAGGAAGTCAAAGGTACCCTAAGAACACACATTTTAACCAGTTGGGCTGGCTTCAGAGTGATGCATTGTTGCCCTACAAGGTAAAAGGAGATGGGAATGCAGGAGTGTGATCATTGGTGTCCCTCCTCCTCTTGTCCAGGAAATGCTTTCCGTGGCCTTAGGGAAAATTTTTTTGAGCAGCTTTATTACCTATCTTGTCAACTCATTTGTTTTTCTCTCTTTTCTTTTGTATGGCACTTAGTACTATGGGACATACTTATTTGTATACTTGTAAGAATTTTTTAAGGGTGGCAGAAACTTGAATTTACTGTAATCCCCACCACCTAGTACAATACCACTTATGCAGTAGGCATCACATAAATATTTCCTGAATGAATATATGAATCCATCCTGCTCCACTGCTTGAGTCTGTGTCAGCCTACGCTCTAAGAAGGCAAGGTCGCCATTCCTGCTTGTCCAGGATGGGGGCTTTCCATCCTATGCCCACAGACTACCCACTTTAGAAAAATACCCTTGTGGCTGTGGAGCCTTGTGAGGGTTGTAATAGGATTTCTAGCCCTGAACTCCTTTTGACCCCCTTGAAATTCAGCTGGGATGCCCTTATGTAATGAAATTGTTCTAACAGTCCTTGAAATGCTGAGGAAAGCCAGGTTGAAAAAAACCTCATTTTATCTGTAAAATTTATCAGGAGACTCAGATCATTCCATCCTAATAACTATGAAATTAAGCAAGCTGAGAATCAAAGGAAATTTATTTCAGTAAGAACCAGCAAATTTATGTTAATAAATAAGACTGCAGGGATCCAATAAAAACTATTTGGTAGTGCCACGTGCCCCATAAAAACCTTTAAAAGAAAACTAAAATACTACAACCAGGTCCCTTTTTATGTTTTTCCTTGGAAACCTTGAACCCAATATTAAGTTTGCTTTGAGAGAAGAGGAGAAAACAAAAAAATTGTTTATATCCAAGGCCAGCAGGGGTATGCTCCTAAGGCTCTTCTGGTTTAAAAAGTAGCACAGTTCAGGTTCTTCAACTTTACTACGGTTTCCACTTTATTGAACTTTCTGCTTCTGAGATGATCTCTAAACTCTTGCCTTAAAATTCAGCTTGGATGATACAAACCAGTGGTTTCTCAGCTACATCTGGCATCAGGTATACACGGTGTCACCTGGATGCGTTTCATATTCATTGCCAATATCTCGAAACTGGAGGATTTCACATTAAAATTTATATTTCTACTTCTCTTGGAATATCAGAAGATTTGGCCACTGCAGCCCAGCATGCTGTTAGAGCAAAATACTCGGCCAGAGTCACATCGTGGTTGCCCTTTGGGAATGGTCCGGCCACTTGGGTCCCAGTCCTTGGCAGTGCCCGCCCTGTTGCTTGCAAATGCCTGCCTGGCTCCTACTGGAAGGAAGCAAAACCTGATTCACAGGGAGCTTACGAAAAGTAAACTAAAAGGAAACTCTTGGTCCTCACCTCGTGTCTTTCCTCTCTCCTCAGGGTGCTGTGACTTCCTCTGGGTCTATATTTTTTTAATAGAAACAGCCAAGTTTCACCAGGGGAGCCAAATTGATCTGAAGCTCTTGGGAAAAGCTCAAAGAACCGATTTAGGGGATTGGTCTGTTTCTCTACCATTTCTACTGAGGAAGGAATATTTGATTCAGTGTCTGTGAGATCAAAGAATAGAGACTGTTGCCTTCTCCTCCTTCCTGAGCTTTTACCCATCAGGAGGAGGCCGGTGAAAACTCGCCGCAGACCTTCAACATGCTGTGCTAATAAGTAGAGCCGGCTCTGGCTATCATGTCTGTACAGCGGGGGAAGCACATCCACGGTCCTCTCTCTGCCTTCCCACTCCTTTTGATATTCAACACTCTCCTTCTGGCAGCCCATTTCAGTTGGCTTTTATGTGACCCAGTGGATAGAAACCTTAATGTCAGTGCCATTAAATCAGTACCCACAAAAAACCTGGAAGTGCTAAGCACTGACAGGAAATATGTTCCCATACAAGTATAGTGAGCTAAAAAAAAAAAAAAAAAAAGTGACTTTAGGAAGGAGGAAGAATTCTGAAGGTACAGCTCCTCTGCCTCACTTAGAGTATATAAGGAGTCGCAAGAATTAATATTCCTTATATTTGTAACTATTTTTATAAGGTAGTTTCCTCTTTATTTATTTTAACTTTTATAATTTGTTTATTTATTTGTACTACTGCAGAGTTGAACCCAAGGCCTCTTGCCTATTTTGCAAGTACTCTACTACCCCTAGTCCCTATTTTATTTTTTATCTTGAGACAGGGTCTTGCTAAATTACACAGGCTGCCTCTGGCTTTAAACCTGCAATCCTTCTGCCTCCACCTCTTAAATCTGTGGGATTACAAGTGTGCACCACTGCCCCTGGCTTGGTAGTTTCCTTAAAAAAAAAAAAAAAAAAAAAGAAGAAGTTGTTCACTAGTTGAAAGGGACATAAATGTTCCTTTAGAAGGATTATTGTGGTTGTTAGGTGCTGTGAAGTCAGTATCTGACTGGTAGCAACCCTGCATACAACAGACGAAACACTACGGTTAGTACATCTCTGCTGTTGATAGGGTTTTCAATGGCAGATTGATTTTTGGGAGTGAGTTGCCAGGTCCATCTCCCAAGCCTACAGCACCTGGTGTTCCCAGGAGGTCTCTCCTCCAAGTACTAACCAGGCCCAACTCTGCTTAGCTTCAGAGACCTGACAGGATCGGATGCCACAGGGCTGCGCTGCAGGCATTAGAAGGATAGGTCTTTAAAATTCTGGATATCTTAGTAATTATGTGTGTGTGAAGGTACTTTCACACACACACACACACGCGCGCGTGCGCGCGCGCACACACACACACACACACAGAGGAATTTTAATTGCTGTCTCCTCTTAGCTACTTTTGTTTAAGATGCTAGAGTTCATGCTGTCTATCTACTGTGCCATCAGACCCCATGAGGAAAAATCATGCCAATTTCCCATGAGCTTCAGAGAGGTGATATTGTTGGCTATACTCAGATCAGATCTGAGTCTTAAATGGATATAATGGACTTGCAATACTTTTACATACTGGAAATGTTTTGTTGTTATGTGTTAAAAAATAAATAACTTAAAAATATTTTTTACCCAACTCTGTACTGTTTACCCATTAAAACTCTTTATTTAAGAAATCTTCAGCAATCCCATCTTTTCCCTTATCTGAGCAAAATATACCTTCTCTTTGCTCCCAGAACATCATCTGTAATCCTCTACTATATTATCTTAAGATCAGCATCCTGTCTGTGTCAGATTTTAGCCAACGCCTCCTTGAAAGAGGTGTGTTTCATCTTTTCACCTTGGGTACCTAGTGTGTAACAGGAGCCTAGTATATGGTAATCAAATGAATGCATGAGTAATTGGATGAATAAAGAGATGAATAAATACATGTTTTAGTGATTGCTGAATTAGCATCATTTCTGGGTTTATATGTAACTGGTATGTTTTAATTGTTGTTTTGTTTTTTTGAGGCATAGTCTTATTGTATAGCCCCGACTGGCTTGGAACTTGTGATCCTCCTGCCTCAGCCTCCCAAGAGCTGGGATTATAGGCTTCTACCACCATGCCCAGCCTTATATATGATTGAAGTAAAATATATCTGTTGTGATTACTTGTCATTTGCTTTCATTTTACGGATTTTCATGTTCTGACTTTAGGTTCTAGTATATGGTATGTTTTAGTTTAACGAAAACATGAAACATTCTTTTCCCAGTTGCAAATTGGAATGTTCTGTGAAAGTTATGCTGTATTGAAAGAAGGAGCTGGGCATGGTGGCGCACACCTATAATCCCAGTGGCTCATGAGGTGGAGGCAGGAGGATCTCAAGTTCAAGACCAGAGGCAGTCTACATAATTTAGCAAGATCTCAAAAAAAAAATTAAAAAATGGACTGGAGGCTACAGCTCAACTGTCCAGCACTTGCAAAGCATGCAAGCACAAGGCCCTGGGTTCAACCCCTAGTACCACAGGAAAAAAAAAAGAAAGAAAGAAAGAAAAGAGAAAGAAGGGACTTGCCATTAAAGAATGTGAGGGTTAAATAACGTTTACTAAGATATTGACAGGTTTGGCTACAACAGCACAGAGAAAGCTGCTATCAGTGGTTTTTACTGCTAGACCACTTCGGCCAGAAGCAGCTTCATGGAGATTTGCCAACTTCTATAAGATCAGGAGGGACTGGGATTTAGCTCATTTGGTAGAGCACTGCTCTGCAGTCTCTGAGGTCCAGAGTTCGATTCCCAGAACTGCAAAAATGGGAGAAGGACGTGGCAACCCATTCCCAAGGCAGTCCTGAAATAATTTACCATTGAGAACCTTATGAAGGTTGCTATGAGTCCGATGGCACCTAACAACAACAAATAAGACCAGGAATGTTAATGAAGGAGGGTAGACACCTCAGACTCTGAATCCTTGGGTATAATCTAACCTTGTGGACATCTTTTTTTCTGCATTATTTAAATTCAAATTTAAATACTTTTGGAAGAGGCATGCACTTTCCAGAGCCAACCTTTTAGGATAGGTAGCTGCCCAAGTCCTGAAGACATTTACTTCTCCATTCTCACTGACTCTCCATTTTACATTTTCCTTTCATTAGCATAAAATGCCACAAAGGTTTAAGGATGTGCCCAAGGTCACAGAATTCAAGCCTCTTGCCCTTCACTACAAGCCCATCATTCTTGCTGGTACCTTGGTGAGTCCCATCTGCAGCAACAACAATAAAGGCATTTTTAAAAAACATGATTTAAAATGACAGCTTTTGAGTGAAAAAAGTCTCAAAAAGCGAAAAGACTTTTACCGTAAGGCAAACATTTATTGAACTGAAACTTTAAAGATAGCGTGTTGCTTCTGTTGATGGCCTCATGCATCAGGGCTTTGTTTTCTGTGTTACTCTAAGAGTCAGGCAGCTGAAACCTAAGTCTTAAATGTGTTCAGTGCAGGCACCCTGTCTCTTGGGGCTCTACAGATAAAATAATTTCAAAGCCCACCACACCTCCAAAAATACTCCAAAAGGTAAAAACCATGTTAGAAGTTTGCCTTTAGCTTTTACCACAAAGAACAGAAAGAGAGCCTAAAATAACACTAACTCTTCCTTTAAATTTGTGCTGTCGATGGGGAGGCTAAACTCCACAGAACTGATGTTACTAAATAAAATGTAGGTGCTAAAACATACACTCATAGGATACAGAATTATTTTGCTTTAGTAAATATTAGGGCAAAGAGTGTGTGGATGGAGCTGTTGCAGTTAATGGAAAGCCACAATATACTATGAAATGCATTGAATTGTGTATTTGTAATGAATACTATGAGGAAATTCATTCACAAAATGTGTAATTCTTCCTTTTGCTGTTTAGGAGTTCTTAATGATCTCAGAAGAGGAACACTGGAGGTCATGACTTCCAGAGAAGTTATTTCTAAATTACCTTCAGTAGAACCCCTAAAAGAACACAAACCAACAAAAGCCCCCAACTTCTTGTATCTTCAAAGTATATTTTACCTTCAACAAAGAGGGAGGACAAGCTTATTATCTTCCATTGCATAAAAACCCTTTATACTCAGAAGACATCTTAAAAATTTTCTTCACTATAAAATTTTTTTGCATATATAGATATATAAAAGTGAGCAATCATACTTATCTAAGAATGGAAAATACAAATGGACTGGATAGAAAGGGGAGAGGATTAGCAGGTGGGAGCTGAAGTTGAGGGGAAGGGGAGGGGGAACAATGTAGAGGGGTAAAGAGGGAGAGGAAAAACAAAATGTAATACTGTATGAATGTACGAGAAAAAACAGGAAGGAGAAAAATTGAGAGATACCTCACTAACAATTATAAATAAAATCTTTAAAAATTTCTTCACTGCTGCCTCTTAAGGCTGAATAAAACATTTTTTTTAACCTTGTAGGTTAATTTTTTTCAGTGCAGTCTCCCTCTGACATACATGTTCAATGAAAATTAGGGCAGACTACAAATTTTTTTTAAATAAAGAAATCAATCTCTTTTGAACATTCTTCTACTTTAATTCTGACCAGCTTTCCATATTAGTCATTTTGAAGAGCAGTCCTCTAAACTAAATTTCTGAGATCTGCTCTGTAATATGTCACCTTGATTAATTGTTTTCAGGACCATATTGGCAAAGGACCTTGAAGATTCATCTAGTCCAACATTTTGTTTTGTTTTTAATTTGCTATTGGTGAATGTCAGAGAAACAAAAAATATTGAGCATTGCAAACCACAGTTTATGTGTTTGTCTATATAGAAGGGTGATACCTTTTATCAGATTCTCTAACGTGTCCCTGATGCCTAAAAAGTGAAAAGTCTCTAAACAGTATATTCCCCCTGTTATTTTGAGTGCTTGGACAATTTGCCTGAAAGCCATGCATAATGCATAATCAGCCTTTGGTTTTCTTTCTTTCTTTTTTCTTTTCTTTCTTTCTTTTTTTTTTTTTTTCCCCCAGTACTGTGGATTGAACCCAGGGCCTTGCGCTTGCATGCTCTGCAAGTGCTGGACTGAGCTGCACCCCCAGCCCATTTTTTTAACTTTTTGAGACAGGGTCTCTTTAAGTTACGCAGACTGCTGCCTCTAGTCTCGAACTTGCGATTCTCCTGCCTCTGCCTCTCAAGCCACTGGGATTACAGGCATGCACCACCACGCCCGGCTAGCCTTTGGGTTTCTAATATCATAGTATAGTATGTCTCCCAGGGCCCAGAGCAGACTCTTACCAGGAAGAGATCAGGTGAGTGGGTCTATAGGAAGCTCTCTACATGGCACTGTCAGTAGAACTGTCTTGGAAACCATGGTCAAATAGACAGGACCTGAAATACCAGAACAACATTTGGATATTACTTTAGTGTCCATGAGAGTGGTGGGGTAGCACTAGGAAATACAGGAAAAGAGTGTTCTGCCATTTTACTGTTGTTGTTGTTGTTGTTGTTAGGTGCCATCCAGTCAGTATCCGACTCATAGCGACCCTCTGTACAACAGGGGAAACACTATTGTCAGTGCTTCTCTGCTATTCATAGGGTTTTCAATGGCAGATTGATTTTTGGGAGGGGATTGCCAGGTTCTTCTCCCAAGCCCACAGTTTCTGGTGTTCCCAGGGAGTCTCCCATCCAGGTACTAACCAGGCCCAACCCTGCTTAGCTTCTGAGATCTGATGGGATCTGATGCCACAGGGCTATGGCTGCAGGCTTATTTTACTGTAGGTCTTTAAAAAAGTATTTATATAGTCTTAGACCCAAAGAAATACATAATCCAAGCATGTAGGATAGTCACTAGAGTGGCAGTGATAGACTGTTCTGAGTTTGTAATGATGTGAACCAAATCTCAGGAGTCTAATATGTGACCACCTACTTTACTTTGAAATCCTTCACATACACTACAAATAGGGCTCTAGAACTTCCATCAATTTTGCCTGTGAGAATCCAGTAAGGGTCTTAGTCAAAATCAACAATGATGCTCATTAGTTGGAAATGTGATAATCTACTTTAACAAGGCAAGGTTTTAAATTAAATATAACAACATTTAAGAGAATTAAAACTAACACAAAATGTTTTTGTGTTAGAAAGGAATCTATTTAGTATTTCAAGTTTTTGTAATGTTTGAGACTGAACAGATCAGTCACATAATTCTAATATAAAATGCATAATTGACTAATTGATTTAGACTTCTGGTTTTAAGTTGAAATATTACTAAATTGATCTACAATGTTAGAATATTTAAAAGAATTTGATTCACCATATTTATAAACTTAATTCATTTAAGAGATTTATTTAATTACCCAGGAAGGTTTTAAGTCAGACAATTGAAGTACTTAAAGGAAATCAAATATATTAAATTTATAAATGAATTTTAAAATGTTTGAAGAGGTTTAATTAACTGCTTACAAATGGAGCTGAGTATTTCTGTAAGTACCCTTAAAAGCAATTGCTGAAATTTACTAGATTATAAACAGAATCGAACTTGTAAGCTGAAACTAGAAGCTTAACAAAAAACTAGGCTTTAAATTTGTAGCATGAAAAAGTAAAATATTAATATTTAAAACTAAAGTACCATCAGATTGATCTTTCCTGAGCACAAAAGTCACCCTCAAGGACTCTAGCAACCACATATGTGACACATTTTTTAAAAAGCAAGATTGTTCTTCACTTCCACAGAGGGGTATACACACACTCTCCCTCCACGTTAGACTCATGCAGTCATCTGGCTGGTACTCCAGCTTGTGCTTTTTCTTCATTTCCCTCAGAGACAGGGTCTGTGTAGCCTAGACTGGAACTAGTGATCCTTCGACTTCAGCTTCTTAAGTGCTGGAATTACAGGCATGGACCACCATGTTCAGCTGGGTTTTTTGTTTTGTTTTGTTTTTTTGGTTTTTTTTCTTGTGGGGATAGTGGTGGTGGTATTTGTTTTTGCAGCACTGGGGGCTTCATACATGCTAGACAAGTGCTCTACCATGGAGCCGCACCCCCAACCCCTTTTTTATTGTTTGGTTTTTAGATAGGGTCCTCTAAGTTGGACAAGCTGCTTCTGCTCTCAGACCGATGATTCTCCTGCCTCA
>VMDO01008206.1:59353-85824 GCA_007922755.1 Pedetes capensis | reverse complement strand
TAACAGTACAAATTCAAATCTATAAAGCTTTTCACAAACCTTAGGGTAGAGAGTTTTACATCAATATATGTCTGATATTAATAAATTCCTCCAAAGAGAGAGGAAAATTTTTCCTATCCTGATCTGAACTCTGTCTTCTGAGTTGTCTCCTTTACCACCCTTGAAGAAGGAAGCACACTGCCAAAATTATTCTGGAATGATTGACAGTAAACTGCCCATTCCAATGGAGGTAAAGACCACACTTGTGCATAGCTAGTAGTCTGATCTTTTGAATTCAATCACAATTACACAAGATACTGCCAATAATATATTTCCCCTAAGTGACAAGACAGAGCACTGACGTACACCTTTCTCAACTTTTCAACTATGCAGTGTTTTCTCGTTCTGTTCAAACAACTGCCTCCTGGTCCATGTACAGATTCCTCATGAGTACAATTAAGTGCTCTAGTATCTTTCTGGTATTCTCTGCTTTTGGATAAAATCCATCTGACATCAGTAATAATGTCTCTGATTCCACACCCTCTTCTGTCTTGCTTTTCTGGTAGTTTCCTGCCTATATACTGCTGCAGTTGCTTTTGAATGATCTTTAACAACATTTTGCTTGTGTGTGGTATATTAATGAAATAGTTTAATAGTTTCCACATTGAGTCGGATCCTCTTTCTTGGGAATAGGCACAAATATGGATCTCTTTCAGTTAAATAGATAAGAAATTTGAAATCTACACAATATCCTGGCTTTGGAAAAAGAATTATTCATCTTTCAGTGACCCCACCCCACCATAGTGCTGTAGAAAGGAGCCATATTAAGAAAGGAAATATTGAATTTAGACTCCTCTGGAGCTTTAAATACCTTAAAATTCTCTTCTCTGGGACTCCACAGACATTCCCTTGCACTGGATCAATTGGTAGCTGCCTTACAAACCAAACTTAGCTCAGCAAAGTGACAGCCACAAACCCACTGAGAGTGCTCATGGAGGAGTGCTGGGGTATGTTGAGCAATGCTTCCAAGTGAGGAAACTCAAAAAGATGGAAGGACTATGCGAGACTGCCCAGAACACCTCTGTGGACAGGGGAACAGTAGAACCACAAAGTACTTTCTCTGCTTTGTTAATGGCAGGTGCCCATCCCTAGCATTGGGAGAAGGGTAGCAGAAACAACATGAGAAACAATCTTCAGTCACAATACTCTAGGGAAGCCATATACAATTGTCCATATCCCTGGCCTCAGAAAGCCAATTTCCAATTCCTGAGGGGAGGACAGTACTTTCTATTCACTTCTGTCTCACAACACTATTCCATAATCTCAGAAATCTACTTTGGCAGTTATTTCACCTGGAAAAATAGACTTTAAGACAAAAAGAATAAGAAAAGCTAAAAAGGGTCACTGTATGATGATGAAGGGTTCAATTTGTCAAGAAGATAAAAAGGATTATAAATCTATATGCACTTATGTTGGAGCATCTGATTTTATGAAGTAAACATGATTAGACCTAAAGAAAAAGATTGACTCTGATACAATAGTAGTAAGGAATTTCAATACCTAAATATCACCAACAGATAGATCATCCAGATGAAAATATAACAACAAAAGAATGTTAGAGTTAAAATATATTGTAGATCAAATGGACTTAACAGATATTTATAGAGCATTACTTCTAATGGATATTTAAGTGTACATACTTTTCATCAACTTCCAGAACTTTTTCTAAAATAGACCATCTATATTAGCCATGTTGTTGTTGTTGTTAGGTGCCGTCAAGTCGGTATCCAACTCATAGTGACCCTCATAGGGTTTTTAATGGCTGACTGTTTCGGAATTACCTTGGGAGTGGACTGCCAGGTCCTTCTCCCATTTTTGCAGTGCTGGGAATTGAACTTGAGACCTCAGAGACTGCAGCTCAGTGCTCTACCAACTGAGATAAATCCCAGCCCCCTATTAGCCATAGATAAGTATTAACAGATTTTTTTAAGTTGAAATCATATCCTATATCTTCTCTGTTCACAGTGAATGAAATTAGAAGTCAGTGCAAGAGAAACTTTAGAAATTACACGTATACATAGAAATTGTCATTATAATATTTGATTTTATCTTCTTGAGATGCCCTTTGAAATCATTTGTTTAGTTCCTTAACTCCACAATGTCTTACTTTTGCTTTAGCTGCTTTATGTTCAAGGGCAAGTTTTAGAATCTCTTTTGACTTGGTCTTATCTTTTTTCCTAATTTTTAATAACCTTTTGCATTTCTTGTGAATGATATATTTCATGTCATGCCACAACTCTTCTCATCTTCTATCATTATTGTCTAATGCATAAAATCTGTTCTTGAACTGGTTTTTGAAGTCAGGTGGGATGTACTCAAGATCATAGCTTGGCTCTCATACCCTTGTTCTAATTTTCTTTAGTTTCAGTTTCAACTGACATATGAGCAGTTGATGGTCTGATCCACAATCATCACTTAGACTTGTCCTGATGCTTGATATCAAGCTTTTCCATCATCTGTTTCCACAAACATAGTCAATTTTGTTTCTGTATGCTTCACCCAGTGAAATCCATGTGAATAGCCACTGTTTACATTGGTGAAAGAATGTATTTGCAATGTCAATGGTCTAACAACATTCTATAATGTGATCTCTAGTATTGTTTCTGTCACCAATGCCATATTTTCCAACTACTGAGCATTCTTCTTTATTTCTAACTTTTGCATTCCAGTCACCAGTAAATTATCAATACATCCTGATTACATATTTGATCTATTTCAGATTGCGTGAGCTGGTAAAAGTCTTCCCTGTCTTCATTTGTATCCTTAGTAGTGGATGTGTAAATTTGAATACTGGTCATATTAACTGGTCTTCCTTTTAGGCATATGGATATTACTCTATCACTGATAGCATTTTATTTCAGGACAGATCTTATGATGATTTTTCAGATGATGAATGTAACCCCATTCCTCTTTGTCATTCTCAACAGAGTAGACCATATGATAATCTGATTCAAAATGGCCCATGCCAGTCCATTTTAGCTCACTGATACCTAGAATGGCAATGTTTGTGTGCTCCATTTCCCTTTTGACAATTTGTAATTTTCCTTGTTTCATACTCTTTACATTCCATGCTCCAATTATTAATGAATGTTTACAGTTTTTCCTCCCCATTTTGAGTGGTGTCACATCAATAAATGGAGGTCTCTTGGGCTTTACTCCATTTCCATCATTAAGGTAAACTCTACTTTGCAAAGGCAACTCTTCTCCAGTCATCTTTTGAGTGTCTTTCAACCTGGGGGACTCATATTGTAGCACTACATCTGACAGCATTTCTCTGCTGTTCATTGGGTTTTCAATGGCTAATTATTTCAGAAATTGGCTATCAGGTCCTACTAACTAGTATGTCTTAGTCTGAAAGCTCAACTGAAACCTGTCCACCATGGGTGACCCTGCCAATACCTGAAATACTGATAGCATTGCTTTCTGCAATACAAGGGCCGCCAGAGTACTGCAATCTGATTCAAGCTTCAAATGGCAATAGTAAATGATTCTACAAGAGAAATAGTACATGGTGCAGGAAACACCAAAAGAAGATGGAAGAAATACACCGAGTCAGTGTGTTGGTGGATCACCAAACATTTCAAGAGGTTGCATGTAATCAGGAACCAATGGTACTGAAGGAAGAAGTTGAAGCTGCCTTAAAAGAATTGGCTAAACATAAGGCTCAGGGAGTTCATGGAATACCAATAGAGGTGTTTCAAGAAACAGATGTAGCAACCTGGCCAATTGACTAGAAAAGACCTTTATTTGTGCCTATTCCCAAGAAAGGGGATCCAACAGAATGTGGATTGCATGTTAACATCAACAAAACAAAAATCCTTACTATTGGGTCAGTAAACACCTCCATGATAAATGGACAAAAGTTTGAGTTTTCTAAGATTTTACTTTACTTTTTTCTAGAATTAACAACCATGGAAATAGCAGTCAAGAAATAAAAAGACATATTGCACTGGGAAAAGTTGTTTCAAAAGACCTCTTTAATGTGTTAGGAAGTAAAGATGATACATTGAAGATGAAAGTGCACCTGACTCGTGCCATGGTATTTTCAGTTGCATCATATGGGTGTGAAAACTGGACATTGAATAAAGGAGTGATAAAAAGAATTGATGCATTTGAATTATGGTGCTGGAGATGAGTATTGAATATACTACGGACTGCCAAAAGTACCAACAGAGCTGTCCTAGAAAAAGTGCAACCAGAGTGGTCCTTTGAAGCGAGGATGGCTGGACACTGTGTCTTATGTATTTTGAACAGGTTGTCAGGAGGGACCAATACCTGGAGAAGGATATAATGTTTGGTAGAGTGGCAGGTCAATGATAAAAATGATAACCCTCCACTAGATGGATTGACACCTTATCTACAACAGTGGGATTAAACATATGCCTGGCACAGAATTAGGAAGAGTTTAATTCTGTTGTGCATAAAGTCATTATGAGTTGAACTCACCTCAATGGCATCTAACAATAATAACAACATGGAAACTGAGCACCATACATTTAAATGAATAATGACACATTGAATAAGTCAGACATAAACTGTAATAGTCCTTGAATCAAATAAAGATAGAAACAAAACATATTAAAACATGTGGGATACAACAAACTAGTACTGAGAGAAGTTTATAGCAATGAGTAATGACATAAAAAAAGTAATACATCTCAAGTTCATAGGAGACAAAAGAAACTAAAGTTAAAATTAGTAGAAGACAAGAAATAGTAAAGACCAGGACTGAAATGAGTGAAGTAACATCAGAAAAACAACACCAAGGATTAATGAAATGAACAGTTGGTTGTTTCACAAGATAAAACAAATTTACAAATATTTAGTGAGACTAGAAAAAGAGAAAGACTACTCAAATAAATAAAACTAGAGATGAAAGAGGTGACATTATGAGTGATAACATAGAAATTCAAAGGAACACTAGGCATTACATTCCAAAATTATATCCTAACAAATTAGAAAATCTAAAAGAAATGAAAAAAATTTCTGGAAACATCTGTCAAATTTGAATCATGATCTTATATATGAAAAATAAAAACTAAATAAATTCATGGGGCTGGGATTTAGCTCAATTGGTAGAATGCTTCTCCACATTCTCCAAGGACCCAGGGTCAGCCTTCAGCACAGCAAAAATAGGAGAAGTATGTGGCAATCCACTCCTGAAACAATCTCAAAGAAATCAGCCTTTGAAAACTCTGTGAGGCTCACTGTGATTCAGAACCAACTCAATAGCACCTAACAACAATGTCAACAACAACCATAACAAATACATCTGTACTAAGATTTAATCAGTAAAAAAGTCTCTCAACAATGTAACACTCAGGCACAGAGGCCTTCATTACTCACTTTTTCCAAATTTTTAAAACAAAATTAATAACAGTGCTTCTCCAACTATTCCATAGAATTAAAAGAGAGAGAAAGCAGGAACCATTTGAAACTCATTCTATGAGACCAGCATTACACTGTTATCAAAATCTGACAAGTAAACAAAAATACTCCTATAGACCCATATCCTGAGTGAAAACAAATGCAAAAATCTTCAGTAAAATCCTAGCAAATCAAATTCAAGAGGACATCAAAATGCTCATACATAATAATCAAGTTGGTTTCATTTAATGGATGCAAGGATGTGGAAATGAATAATTGTAATACATCAAATAAATAGAATGAAAGATAAAAATCATATGATTATCTCAATCACTCAAGAAAAGTATTTGATGAAATTCAACCTCTCTTACTGAGTAAAGCTCTGAGCAAATTCACTATAGGAAGATCATGTTATTATTGTTAGGTGCCATTGAGTTGGTGTCCAACTCTTAGTGACCCTGCATACAACAAATGAATCACTATTGTCAGTGATTCTCTGCTATTCACAAGGTTTTCAATGCTGTTGGTTTTTCCTTTTTCTTTTACTTTTTTTTCAGGGGGCAGGGTGTTGGCAGTGGGTTGTCGTGTCCTTCTCCCAAGCCTACAACCCTCGTGTTCCCAGGCAGTCTCCCATCCAAGTACTAACCAGGCCCGACCCTGCTTAGCTTCTGAGATCTGATGAGATTGGACACCAAACTGGTATGGCAGCATAATACAGGCAATATATGAAAAGCCACAGTTAACATCCTACTGAATGGGGAAAACCAGGAAGCACTTACTCTAAGATCAGGAAGAAGACAAGAGTGTCCATTCTCATGATTTTAGTCAATATATTATCAGAAATATTAGCCGGAGCAATAAAGTAAGAGAGATGAATAAAAAGGAATATGAACAGGAAAGAAAGAAGTCAAAATATTCCTCTTTGCATGTGATATGATTCTGTGCATAAAATCCTAAAGACTACACCCAAAGACTCTTTGAATTAAAAAGTTAAGAAAATATAAAGTTAATATGCAAAAGTCAGTAGAATTTTTTATTGGAAATTTTTAATGTACAACTTAATATGATTCATTCTGACATGCATTTCATCGTGACATTTCCAAATATGCATTTCGTTGTACATTACACAGATAAGGTCCCCCTTACCCATCCCACCCCCCCCACCAAACACCTCTCTTCCATTTGCTTGTCCTTTTGTGCTAATATTTTTCTATGTATCTTTGGATCCCAATTATGTTTAAGATCAAACTTTTTTTGCAGTGAAGTATCTTTTTACATAGTCATTACTATTACATAAAATTTTCTAGCCCATCAGAATTATTACCATTCTTTGGCATTATTGGTGATATTATAATTATTTCCAGGACTATTAAAGTTGGGCTGTTCACCCTGAAGTCCCCCCATCCCTTATTCCTCACTCCTCCTTGTTCCTCCTTTCACCCTTCTCCTCTCCCAGGATTTCCTCCCTTTGTTAGATCCCTCCTTCCTTCTTTTATGCTGCACAAAATGTCTCTTCTCCCCTAAGTCCATGTTAGCTTATTTTCTTTTATGTTCTGACCTCTGCATAGGATTTTTCTTTCTTGTAAATTTGATTCAGCAATCACAAATGAGTGAGAACATGTGATATTTCTCTTTTGGAGCTTGTGTTCATTCACTTAAAATAATTTTGTCCAATTCCATCCATTTTGTTGCAAATAGCACTATTTCATTTTTTATTGCTGAGTAGTATTCATATATATATGTGTGTATATATATGTACATATATATGTATATATATGTACATATATATGTATATGCCTGCAGCCGTAGCCCTGTGGCATCTGATCCCGTCAGATCTCGGAAGCTAAACAGGGTCGGGCCTGGTTAGTACCTGGATGGGAGATCGCCTGGGAACACGAGAGGCTGTAGGCTTGGGAGAAGGACCTGGCAACCCCCTCCCAAAAATCAGTCTGCCATTGAAAACCCTATGAACAGCAGAGAAGCACTGACAATAGTGTTTCCCCTGTTGTACAGAGGGTCGCTATGAGTCGGATACCGACTCGACGGCACCTAACAACAACAACAACAATAACAATATATGTATATATGTATGTATATAATATATATATATATATATATATATATATATATATATAATCATAGTTTTTTTTTGTTTATGGGCACGTTGGTTGATTCCATATCCTTGCCATTGTGAAAAGTGCTGCATTGAACATGGAGATGCAGGTGTCTCTGTGGTCTGATGACACATCTCCGTTTGGGTAAATTCCCAATAGTGTTATAGCTGGGGAATATGGTAGATCTATTTTTAGTTTTTAGGATACCTCCATATTGATTTCCAAAGTGGTTAGACTAATTTACAGCTCCAACATCAGTGTAAGAGGGGTCTCTTTTCTCAGCAACCTCACCAGCATTTGTTATTATTTGCTTTATTCATCTTGGCCATTCTTACTGGTGTAAGGTGGAATCTCAGAGTTATTTTAATTTGCATTTCCCTAATGGTTACAGCATTGTTTCATGTGTTTCATGGCTTTATGGGCCTCTTTATTTGAGATCTGTCTGTTCTGTTCCTTTGCCCATTTGTGTATTGGGTTATTTGGTTTCTTGGGTATTTTTCTTAAGTTATGTATAAATCCTAGTAATTAGACCTCTGTCTAATATATAGGATATCAAAAAATTTTCCCATTGACTGGGGGTTTCTTTGACACTGTTAATTGTTTCCTTTGCTTTACAGAAGGTTTCTGATTTCATGTATTCCCATTTATCTATTCTTGCTGCAATTTCTTGAGCAATTGGAGTCCTATTAAGGAAATACTTTCCTATACCTATATGATGGAGTATATTACCTATCTTGTCTTCAATTTGTTTTAAGGTTTCTGGTTTTATGTTCAGGTCTTTTACCCATTTTGAGTTAATTCTCATGCATATTGTGAGATGCACATCAGTTTTCACTTTTCTGCAAGTGAATATCCATGTTTCCCAGCACCATTTATTGAAAAGGCTATCCTTTTTCCAATTTACTTGCTTTTTTCCTTTGTCAGAAATAAGGTGGCTATAGGTGTGTTGAGGTGTTTCTGGATCTTCTATTCTGTTCCACATGTCTTCAGGCCTGTTTTTGTGCCAGTACCAAGCTGATTTTGCCACCACTGTCCTGTAGTATAGCTTAAAGTCAGGGATTATGATTGCATCTGCACTAGTTTTGCAGTTTAAGAACATTTTGTCTATATGTGGTCATTTGTTGTTCCATATGAATTTTTTGGATCATTTTTTCTATTTCTGTAAAGTCAGTCAATGGAAATTTAATGGGGATTGCTTTAAATCTATAAATTGCTTTTGGTAGGATAGCCATTTTTACTATATTGATTCTCCCTATCCAGGAGCAGGGAAGGTCCTTCCATTTTTAATATCCTCTGATATTTCTTTCTTTAATGTTTTGAAATTATCCTTGAAGGGTCTTTGGTTAGATTGATTCCAAGGTACTTAATTTTCTGGTGGGCTATTATGGAAGGTATTGTATCTGTAATTTTCTTCTCTTCCTGCTTACAGCTGGTGTAAAGGAAAGCTATTGATTTTTGTGTGTTGATTTTATATCCTGCCACTTTTCTGAAGGAGTTGATTAGATCTAAAAGTTTTCTAGATGAGGTTTTGAGTTCTTTTAGGTATAGTATCATGTCATCTACTAATAAAAGTAGTTTGACCTCTTCATTGCCAATCATGTCATCTACAAATAACAATAGTTTGAACTCTTCATTGCCAATCTGTACCCCTGATGATATTCTGTATTTCATTGTAGTCAGTGGTTATGGACCCGTTTTCCTTCCTAATCTTTACTATGCTAGTTTTTTCCTTTTTCTTTTAATAATTGCTTTCTCTTGTCTAATTGCCCTGGCAAGGACTTCAATTACTATGTTAAATAGAATAGGAGAGAGTGGACATCCTTGTCTTGTTCCAGATCTTGGAGGAAATGCTGTCAGTTTTTCTCCATTTAATATAATGTTGGCTGTATGTCTGTCATAGATGGCTTTTATGATGATAAGGTATTTGCCTATTATACCTATCATCTCCAGGGTTTTTATCATGAAACATGGTTGCACTTTGTCAAAGGCTTTTTCAGCATCAATTGAGATGATCATGTGGTTTTTGCTTGCCAATTTCTTGATATATTGCATTACATTAATTGATTTCTGTATGTTGAACTATCCTTGCATCAGTTGACTAAATCCCAATTGGTCATGGTGAATAATCTTTTTAATATATTGGTGGATTCGATTTGCCAGGATTTTGTTAAGGATTTTTGCATCTATGTTCATAAGGGAAATGGGTCTATAATTCTCTATCTTAGATAAATCTTTTCCTGGTTTAGGTATCAGGGTGATGGTAGCTTTGTAGAATGAATTTGGTAGTGTTCCCTCCTTTTCTACCTTTTAGAATAATTTTAGGAAGACAGGTATTATATCTTCTTTGAAGGCTTGGTAAAATTCTGCTGTGAACCCATCAGGATTTGGGCTCTTCTTTGTTGGGAGACTTTTTATTACTTCCTCTCTTTTAGTATATGTAATGGGCTTGTTTAGGTCACTTATGTCTTCTGGGGTTAGTTTTTGTAAGTCATATGTACTAATAAATTTATCCATTTCTTCTGTATTTTCATATTTTTGGGAATACAATATCTTGTAGTAATTCCTGATGATATTCTGTATTTCATTGTAGTCAGTGGTTATGGACCCATTTTCCTTTCTAATTTTTACTATGCTAGTTTTTTCCTTTTTCTTTTAATGAGATTGGCCAGAGGAGTGTCTATTTTATTATCCTTTTCAGAGAAACAGCTCTTAGTCTTATTAATTTTTTAATTATTTTTTTGGATTCTAATTATGATATTTCTCCCTTTATCTTTGTAATTTCTTTCTGGATGCTCCTCTTAGGATTGACTTGTTTTTGATTTTCTAGTGTCCTAAGGTGTGTAATTAAGTCATTTATTTAGCTCTGTTCTACTTTATTGATGAAGGCACTTAATGCTATAACGTTCCCTCTAAAAACTGCCTTTGCTATGTCCCATATTGTTGGGGATTTCTAAAAAGCACCCCCTAATTAGGGTCCCTCTGACAACCTGAGGGACTGACTTTTGGGTGACCCAAGGCCACATTCTAGTCACTCCTTTATCCCTCCCATTGAGTGACCAAAATGGCCCCTGGCCAGCTAGACCCTGTCCTATCCACCTGTATCCTGACTGGTTGTCCCAAGTCCCCTTATTGGCTCCTAAAGGAACCCATATGATTGGACCCTTCCACACCTTACCCACCAATCCAATGTGTATGCCAAAATCACCCTATTTAAATAACCATCCCACCTGGCAGGTATGACAGTTTACCTGTTGCACTTGCCAGGAATGCATTCTGATTTCCTGCTCCCAGTACATACCCCCTTCCAGGAGCCTATATAAACAGGTTCCTGGACCCACTTTCACCCTTCACTGTTCTCTTGCTGTCCAGACCCCATCACCTTGATCCAGCACTCCCCAATCCTGTGGCAGATTGCAATGAAGCTGGTAAGTCAAGCCCAGGGGCCCCAAAGAGCTGAAGGCTACTAGCATGGCACAAAGTGCCCTCCAATTCCTCCCAACCCTGGGAAGGAGAAGGGTAGAGAAGGTGAGCTGTGAGAGTCAAGACAAGCAGACCTTCAGCAGCTTCCAGTTACCATCTGAGCTATAGATTTGCTAGCTGTACCATCAATAATGCAGCAGCATTCTGTGCTGCTGGCCTGGAGCTGCCACTTTCAAGGTGTTGATTATTGGTGCCACTCATGGAGGGAGCAGCCTAATAAACTGTCTCTTTCCTGCTTTTTCATAGAAGTTCTCTCAAGGTCCTTCTTTGGCTCCTCTGGCCATTCCATTGTCTTGGTCCTGAGGGTTCCCAACACCCATCTGGTGTCAGAGCAAGAGTCTGTCCTTAGCTGGGACTTATCCAAACCTGACACTTATATGTTTTGGTATGGTATGTTTTCATCAGCATTTCATTGCAGGAATTTTTTAAATTCCATTTTGATTTCATCAACAACCCATTGGTCATTCAGCAGTGTACTGTTTATTCTCCATGAGTTTGTAAAATTTCTGGAATTATTCTTGCTCTTGAGTTCCAATTTTATTTCATTGTCTTCTGATAAGGAGCAAGGGATAATTTATATTTTCATGTATATTTAGGGGATTCTTATGGACTAGAATATGATCTATCTTGGAAAACATTCCATGTCAATCTAAGAAGAATATGTATTCCTCATTGTGTGGATGAAATATTCTGTATATATCTGAGAGATCCAACTGGGTTAGGGTGGAGATTAGATTCATCATTTCTCTATTGATTTTCTGTTTTGATGACCTGTCTCTTGATGAAAGTGGGGTATTGAAGAATCCCATAATTATTGTGTCTGGTCCAACAAAGTTTTTTAAGTTCTGTAAAGTTTGTCTTATAAAGCTAGGTGCCCCAGTATTTGGGGCTAAATATTTAGAAGCCTTACTGGTTCCTGATTGGGTGTTCCTTTGACTAATATGAGGTGTCCTTCTTTGTCTGTTCTAATTAGTTTTGGATTGAAAGTTAATCTATCTGATATTAGAATTGCAACTCCTGCTTTTTTAAAATTTTCCTCCTGCTTGGTACATTGTTTTTCAGGCCTTAAATCTCAGTCTATTGCAGTCTTTGTGAATTAGATGGGTTTCTTGAATACTACATATTGAACGTTTATGTTTTTTCATCCAATTAGCCAGTCTCTGTCTCTTAATTGGTTAGTTAAAACCATTTACATTAATTGTGATTATTGAGTAGTATCTATTGTTATGCATCCAATCATTACATGTTACTGGTTTATGAATCATGACTGCTTTGTTCCTTTCTTGGATTGCACTCACTTAGCTAAGTCTTTGGTTATCTACATAGGGCTATCTTATCTCTCTTGGATATGGTAATTGATTTACAATCCTCTGTAGAGCTGGGTTGGTGTTTGCAAATCATTTGAATGAGTCAGTATCATGGAATGTCTTATACTCCTCATCTATTTTCAAAGATTTTTTTCTGGACATTTTATTCTTGGTTGGAAGTTGTTCTTTTATAGGATGTGAATTACCTGTGTACAAGACTCTCTAGCTTTCAATGCTGATATGAAGAAATCTACAGTAAGTTTAATGGGTTTCCCTTTAAAAGTTATCTGGGATTTCTGTCTTGCTGAATTCAGGATAGCTTCTCTGGTTTCTAATGAAAGCATTTGAGCTTTTATATACCTTGGGGTTGACCTATTTTGGTCTACTCTGGGTGGGGTCCTGAATGTTTCAGTTGGGTATGTATCCAGATCGTGTATTATACCTGGAAAGTTTTCCTTGAGGATATTATATACTAGATTTTCTAGTCCTCTGGTGGACCTTTCCTCTCCTTCAGGGACACCCTTAATTCTTAAGTTTCATTTTTTTTTGTCCGAGGCTTCTTGGAAATTTTTAAAAATTCTTTCATCACTGTTTCCACTTCTGATTGTACATATTTAATTTCTTGAATTTAGTTCTTGGAGTCTGAAATTCATAGCTCAGCTTCATCTAGTCTTGATGAAAAGGATTCTTTTGCAGAGTTTAATTCATTTAACTTGGTTTGCATGTCATGGGTTGTTGCTTGGTTTTTCCTAATCATTTCTAGCTGGGAGGAGATAACAGACTCCAGATGAGATACCTTTTTTTAGGGATTTCAAGGGTGCTGGTGGTATTCATTTTGATTTCTCTAAGCATATTAATAACCAAAACTCTCAGTTCCAATTAAGAGATCTCTAGGAGTTGAGATTCATTGGAGGAATTTGTTTGGGGGCTTTGGTCTATGGAGTCTTCACATCCAGCCTGCCCCTTTGTGTTTCTTGTAGGCTTATGACTTTCTTTGCCCATAATATGGTCCAGGAATTAGGTTTCATCTCTCCCAAGTGTGCAGAACATCTCCCTCAGTTATTCCTTGGAGTTTGTGTGGTGATGAATCTCTGGCACTTTATTTTCTCTCCTCAGCCCCATATTTTATAGCTTCAGAACACTAGTCAAGGATTTGTTTTAGACTCTGAATTCAGTTCTGTCCTGTTCAGATTCCCTCTGATCCCTGAGATCCCAGACACTGATTTGTCTACTAGCTACAGCATGATTCCTCAGTTGTCTAGTCTGTGGGGCTCTTACTTTTGTTCACCATCCCTACTCAACTTGAAATGGGCTTAGTTTTTTTTTTTTTATCCGATCTCCTAGGCTCAGTGGACCATCAGCTCATGATACTCTTATCTGCATCCTGGACTCTCCACTCCTCAGTTTCCCTTTCTCCAATTCACTATTCTAATGGGGGTGGGGCCTAGGGAGGAAGTAGATTCTGTTTCTCTACTGGGGTATGAGGATGGGGAGGATATGGGGAAAGAAGAGGGAGAAAGGAGACAGAAAATAGAGGCTAATAGAAATTAAAGTCAAAATTAAAATTAAAGTTAAAATTTAAAAATAAAATAATTAAAACAAAAACACACATATAAAATAAGAAAAAGAGAAAAAAAATATGCACATACACACACACACACCAAAAAAATACCCCCACAAAAAAAACCTGTATACTATCACAAGAGATATCTGAACTATGAAGACAATAAGGAAGAAGTGTATACTGCAGAGCTCAGGCTGCCAGTGTTTTTCTCACTATCTGCAGCAGTCTTAAATCTTCTGACAAGGGCCTGTCTCTCTTCCTTCTGGCCACTGACTTTGCTGCAGGAAAGGGATTTTTCCCTGCCAGATTTTTTGTTGTTCTTGCTGCTGTTGTTAGGAGCAGGCTGGCTTAGGGTGTGGGGCTTCTGCACATCTTCCTCTGCTGAGTGGATATGGCAGGTAGTCACATAGTCTCTTAGACTGAAGTGGGGCACTGGGTGCTTTCAGAGATTGCACTGCAAAAATATTCTGTCCCTGTTGTATTGTCAGAGAGGCAGTGGGGCCTGTGGTGGCCTTCTGGGAATTTTGCCTGCCCCATGGAATTTGGGCACAGATTCCCCAAATCAAAGTTCACCACCCCAAAGCCTATGGCAGGGGTATATGGCTTTTATAGTTAGGTCTTTAATGCCAGACTCTATCCACTTGCATATTCAAAATACCATTGTGGTCTTGCCACTCACACCTTCTAATGGGCAGGATGATATCCAACCATCCCCCAGTGAATCTGCAGCCTATTTGGCAATGTGGCAGTCAAGCAAGAAACTGCCCTGTGACAAAGTATCCCACTGCACTCCTTGTAGGACCGTGGTTGCACTCTGTCCACATGGGACTCAGTCATTTCCGCAGACCCTAGCTGATTCCACAGTGCAGTGAGACAGTGTTGTATTGCCCCCAGTAGATCTGGGGTCATAGTGCCCATGTGCCTGTGGGTCTGTGAAAGTCGCACCATGCTACTGCCCTGCCACAACAGAAGGGAGGGAGCCATGCAGCAGCTCAGTTCCGGGTGCACTCCACCGGCGCATGTTCCCAAGCACCTACTGCATTCACTCCCCAAACCCACGTCACGATGGATGGGGTGATAACATTTCACCTCTGGTGGATCTAAGGCCTGCACTCCTGTGTGAGGATTTTGAACCAGCTTAGAGATGCCACCTGCACTGCCAGCACCACTTAGAGATGGCCACTCTACCTGCTACTTCAGGCTAACTCACCAGTTCTTCTCTGTGGAGCTTGCAGTCTGTTTCCCATCAGCAGGGTGTTGGTGTGATGCCAAAGTTGTACTCCATGGAGGATCCAGGTACATGTGTGTGTGTGTGTGTGTGTGTGTGTGTGCATGTGGATTCTCCTCTGAGTTTTGGTGATCTGCTATCTGGGAAATGATGACTCAGCTGCTGCCTTTTGTGTAGATCTTCTGGACTTTGATTTGTAATCTTGTTGCTCATATGGTTCTTTCTGCTGTTCTAATCTAAATTATTACTGTGTCTATATAGCCAATGTGTGTTCTAAACTATTGATTAAGGTTTCCTTTTACTCCAGGTCAGAAGGCATGTGTTATCTGTCCACCATCTTTTTTCTCCATCCAAATCAGTAGATTTTTTATACACCTATAATGTATTTGCTGAGAAATGAATCATGAAACTAACTCCATTCACAATAGTTCCCATAAATGTCTAGAGATATATTTAATTATGAGAGTGAAAGAATACCAAAGCAAAAATCACAAAACAGTGAAGAAATAATTGAAAAAAACACTAAAAGGTAGGGAATACCTTTCCACCATGATCATGGATTGAAAATGTCCATAGTACCAAAAGTGATCCACAGATTCAATGCAGTACCCATTAAAATACCAATGACATCCTTCATATAACTAGTAAAACAATCCTAAAATTTATTTGGAAGTAAAGAAGACCCCAAATAACCAAAGAAATCCTACACAAATAGAACAAAGCAGCAGTTATTAAAATACCTAATTAGATGACATTCTACAGAGCAATAGTAACCCAAAACAACATAATAATGGCATATAAACAGACACATAGACTAATGGAATATAATAGAGAACCCAAGCAATAAACACATGTATACAGCAAAGTGATTACCAATAATTGTGCCAAAACCATATACTAGAAAAAGGGCAGCCATTTTAACAAATAGTGCTGGAAAAACTACAAGCTCACATGCAGAAGATTAAAATGAGCCTTATCTCTCACTCAGTACAAAACCAACTCAAACTGAGTCAAAGATTTTAACATAAAACTGAAAACTGCCACCCTGGAGGAAAATATAAGGGACACACTTCAAAATATTTGTACAGGCAATGACTTTCTAGAGCTCTCTAAAAGCAAAAGAAACAAAAACAAAAATTGACAAATGGGACTCCATCAAACTAAAAGGTTTCTGTACAGCAAAGTAAACAACAGAATGAAGATTCACCCTACAAAATAAGAGAAAACAATTGGCAAATATTTGTGTGATAACAGGTTAATATTAGAATACATAAAGATTTAAAAATTTTAACATAAAGTAATCCAATAAAAAATGGGAGAATAATATGAATAGAAGGAATCTTTATATATTGTAAGTGGATGTGTTAGACCATTCATCACTGTGGCAGTGAAATAGGCCACAACAAATTTATGGGAGAATGATTTATTAGGGAGTTACAGTTATAGGATCACAGTCCATAATGACAGCGAGGAATGAAGGTAGAACAGTGGGTGTCAGGGCCTGTGGTTGGTGACTTCACATCATAGCAGATCAGGAGCAAGAGAGTAACCAGAACTGCCGGTCCAGAGTCAATTCCAAATGTGCTCCCCCAAAATCCTTTTGGAAAGATAGCTCCCATGATGCAAAATTCCCATAGTTCCCATGAATGGCACCATCAGCTGGGGACCAAACATTCAAACACATGAATTCTGCAGGACATTTTAGATTCAAACCATGACAGTGGGAATGCAAATTAGTATAGACACTATAGGAAACAGTATGGAGATAAAAATAAAACTATCATATTGGGTCAGCTATCCAACTCTTGGGTATATATCCAAAGGAAATGAAGGCACCATACATAGAGATACTTCATACCTATGTTTATGGCAGAACTATCCATACTAGTTAAGATAAGGGATCAGTCTAGGTCCCTATGAACAGATGAATACATAAAGAAAATATGAGGTATATGCACAATGGAGTATTATTCCACCATAACAAAGAAGGAAATCCTGTCATTTATAGTAAAATGGATGGAATTGGAGGGCATCATGTTAAGCAAAATAAGCCAGACACAGAAATACAATTATTTCATGTTCTCTCTCATAGGGGAAGCTAATAATAATTTTTTAAGCAACCTGAAAGTAGAAAAGTGATTACTAGGGATTGGGAAGGGCACTGGGGTGGGAGGGTAAGAACAGGAAAAAAAGATGAATGAACATGATCAATGCACAATATATGAAAATACCACAGTGAATTCCACTAACTTGCACAGTTAATATGCATTAATACTTTTAAATATATGTATTTGAAGATAAAAAATAAAATAGTAAAGAGAGATATAAAATGAGCAAAACACTACTGGAGGTCTCTGTGCAAAAGTATTTTGAGGAGTTTTATCTGGAAAAAATGAATTGCTAGTGAGATTTTCCTTTCTTTTGCCAAATGCCTGCATATCCTTAAAAAATAGTAAAGATGGCAAAATACTTAATTTTTATTGAAATAGCTGAAAAAAGTTATCAAAGATGGAGTGGACAAATAAAGTCATTAAAGTGGATAGAATAAAAATTATCCTGTGTTACTCTTGACCCTGACAAGCAGCCTTCCTACTATAGAAAACTTAAGCTTATTCTACTATGAATTTTCACTCAGGATTCCAAGTATTGATTCAAATTTTACTTTGAATTGTATATTGTTTTTATTTTTTTTTCCTAAGCCTTGGCCTCTTTTTACTTTTGCTCAACTTTCAGGATGCCCAGCTTTCAAACTCTCCATAGCACTATTCATTTGATGGATGCTTACGTTTCTCCATTTATTCATCACTGTCATTTTACTGTCTTTTGAGGTAAGGATGAACCTTTCACCCTCTCAACTATAAACTCTGTAGAGATTACTAAAATTAATCAATTAGCAATTTGGGAATCTTTTATAAATAATTCCTATTATAAAACATAAGCTGACAGAAGTCAATAGTAGAGTTTAAAATAATGACTCAGAACAAACATAAAATATAGTGAAATTATTGACATATGACTAGATGAGGCAAGCTGAAACTTTAAATTTGTACTTAGGAAGTAGAAAACTAAGCTGTTTTCATGTATTGTTGAATATGAGTCATTAAAACAGGAATTAACTCTTTTCTAAAATCAATAAATTATAGAATGATGAAGAATGTTTTGTAGTATCTTATGAGGGCACATTAATGCTTTTCTAGAGACTACATAATTACTTTGCTCAATTATTTTATGAAAGATTATATCTTTTTGGAAAAGAAACCATATTAGAAATGCATCAGACTCCACAACAGCCAATCTCCAGGGGCTCTTGGCAACAGCCACCCTGTGTATTCTTATAATGATCCATTTGCAGCAAATTGATTACACATAGGGATCTTTCAGAAATAAAAAAATGAGACCTTATGTATTTCCACAATTTTGACTACTGGGTTGCATCTGTCTGTCTGTCTGTCTGTCTGTCTGTCTGTCTGTCTATCTATAGTTGTTGTTGTTGTTGTTAGGTGCCGTCGAGTCGGTATCTGACTCATAGCAATGCTCATAGGGTTTTCAGTGGCTGACTCTTTCAGGATTGCCTTGGGAGTGGATTGCCAGGCCCTTCTCCCATTTTTGCGGTGCTGGGAATTGAACTCGGGATCTCAGAGACTGCAGCGCAGCACTCTACCAACTGAGCTAAATCCCAGCCCCATATATATGGATTAGAAAACATTAAATTTTCTCTGATTATTTTTACTTCTTTTCCTTTATGTGCTTTAGAAAATGTGTACATGTACCAGTATATAATTTCAGGGTCAACTGAGGATCTCAGACAAAAAACAAGGTCTTTTATGAAATGGACCTGCTTCCAGATTTATTTTTTCTACACTAACTACTAGAATCATAAATTCAAGACACAGAGATGAGGCACCCTATCTTTTGTCCTAATTGTACAAAGAACAGCTATTTCTTGGTTTGGGGATTTTGATGAGAGTAGCTTAAATATAATTGTATGAAGTTATACAGTACATATAATTACACATTTTTGTTGTCAGGTGCTGTTGAGTAGGGTCCAACTCATAGTGATTCTATGTAGAACAGATGAAACAATCCCCAACACTGTGCCATGCATGCACAGCACTATATTAGTGTTTCTCCGCTATTCATAGGGTTTTCAAGTATTCCTTTTTTTTCCCTTTTTTTCTTTTTCTTTGGGAGTAGGCTGCCAGATCTTTCCCTCAAGCTTACAGCACCTAGTATTCTCTGGTGGTCTCCCATCAAAATACTAACCGACTTGAACTGCTTCCCTCCTTAGCTTCTGAGATCTGATGGGATCAGATGCCAGTGGTACAGCTGCAAGCAATTACACATTGTTGTTGTTGTTGTTAGGTGCCATCGAGTCGGTATCCGACTCACAGCCACCCACATAGGATTTTCAATGGCTGTTTCGGGATTGCCTTGGGAGTGGATTGCCAGGCCCTTCTCCCATTTTTGCGGTGCTGGGAATTGAACTCGGGACCTCAGAGACTGCAGTGCAGCACTCTACCAACTGAGCTACAGGCTGGGATTTAGCTCAGTTGGCAAAGAGCTGCGCTGTAGTCTCTAAGGTCCCGAGTTCAATTCCCAGCACCGCAAAAATGGGAGAAGGGCCTGGCAATCCACTCCCAAGGCAATCCCGAAACAGCCATTGAAAACCCTATGTGGGTCGCTATGAGTCGGATACCGACTCGATGGCACCTAACAACATCAATTACACATTAAGCATCACAAAGTGGCCAGGCAGTTTCTATTTCATCCTCAAGAAGAACATTAGTGAGATCGAGAAAATGGGTTTCATTCTGAGACTTTTTTTCTTTCTTTTCAGTTTTATTGAGTTATAATCGACCGATATAAATTTTATCTATTCAAAGTGTGTCTCTTGATGTTTTGATCTATGTAGAGACTGAAAATTATCACTACATTCAAGCTAATTAGAATTTCTATCCTATGGTTACATACCTGATTTATGAGGACAATTAAGGTATATTCTTCAAGCAAATTTCCATTATGCAGTACAGTGCTGTTAACTTCTCAAAGATGCATGTGTTGAAGTATTGGGCCCCAAAAGGGCAGTGTTCAGGGGTGAAGCCTTGAGAGGGAATTTGATTATATAGATTCTGATGGGAATAATGAATTAATCCATTGATGAGTTCATAGATTACTGGGTTATTCAGTGGTCAGGCCTACATGGAGAAGGTGGGTCATTGGAGGCTTGCCTTGGAAGGGCAAGCCCTGGCCCCAGGTGCTGTCTTTCTCTCTTTCTCTCTCTGGATCTCATTCTCTCTACTTGCTAGCTGTCATAAGATGAGCAGTTTTGGTCCACCACTCACTCTCTACCATAATATTCAGCCTCCTTTCAGGCACCAAGTGATGGGTCCAAGACACCAGGGATTAACGTTTTTGAAACTGTGACACAAAATAAATCATTCCTACTTAAATGTGATTTTCTCAGGTCTGTTGTCACAATGACAGAAAGCTAACACAATAACTGATATTTGTTTCCTCTGATCAACAACTTCAAATTCTCTACCCTTTCCCACAACCCCTAGTAACAACTATTCTACCCTGCTATTACAAGTTCTACTATTTTAAATTCCAAAAGTAAGTGATATCATGTGGTATTAGTCATCATTAATTTCCCTACATGATGGAGGTATACTAGATTCTAACGTCAGAGCCTTATTTCTAGGCTTAGAGCATTTATTTATCTTCCCAGTTAACTTATTTTATTAGTAATGTTTAGTAATGAGGCTAATTATGATATTTCCATACATGCATTTCTCTCTACATTGCTCATGATCACCTCCCTCATTACCTTCTCATGACTACCATCTCCCCAAGCCCCCCTTCCCAACAATGGTCCTTCTTTTATTTCTTATCTCTGTGTGTATCTATCTATATACACCCTGATTTTGCCTTCATGACAAAATATATGGTATTTTCTTTCTGTTCTTCCATAACCATTTCTTTATACCTCCTCCCCTTCTCTTTAGTCTGTAATCTTTCTCAACATAGACCTGTTCTACTTTCATGATCTATACATTTTAATATTGAATATATATGGAAGTCTAGCATCCATATATGAGACAAAATATGCCATATTTTTGGATCTTGGTCTGGCTTATTTTGATTAAAATAATGATCTCTAATTCCATCCACTTTCTATCAAATACCATAATTTTGTCCTTTATGGCTGATCAAAACTCCATGATGTATATATGCCACAATTTCTTTATCCATTCATTGGTTGACAGACACATAGGTTTATTCTATATTATAGCTATTGTGAATAGCATTGCTATAAAAATGGGAGAGCAGATATCTCTATGGGATGTTGACTTATCTTCCTTTGGGTATATGCCCAGGAGTAATATTGCTTGTTCAGATGGTAGTTCTATTTGTAGTTTTTTTGAGGAATCTCCATACTTATTTCTACAATGGCTACACAAAACTGCATTCCCACTAGCAGCGTAGGAGGGCTCCATTCTCCTCAAATCCTTGTCAGCATTTGTTGATGTTTGTTTTCTTGATGTTAGTCATTCTGACTGGAGTGAGATGATATCCCAATATAGTTTTGATTTCCATCTCCCTGATGACTAAGGATATAGAGTGTATTTTCATAGTATTTTTGGCCATTTGTATTTATTATTTTGAGAACTGTCTGTTCAGTTCACTTGCTTATTTTTTGGTTGGATACTTTGGTTTTTCGTGTTTAATTTTTTGAGTTCTTTACATGTTCTAGATATGAATCCCCTATCTGATGTATAGTTGGCAAAGATTGTCCCCCATTCTGTAGGCTATCTCTTTACTTTGACAGTTGTGTCCTGTGCTGTGCAAAAGCTTTTAGCTTCGTCCAATCCCATTTGTGAATTTTTACTATTATTTCCTGCACTATTGGGGTCCTATTCAGAAAGTATTTGACTATGCCTATATCTTGAAGTGGGCTGGAATTTAGCTCAGTTGGTAGAGTGCTGCGCTGCAGTCTCTGAGGTCCCGAGTTCAATTCCCAGCACCGCATAAATGGGAGAAGGGCCTGGCAATCCACTCCCAAGGCAATCCCGAAACAGTCCGCCATTGAAAACCCTATGAGGGTCGCTATGAGTCGGATACCAACTCGACGGCACCTAACAACAACAACAACATATCCTGAAGTGTTTTCCCTGTGTTTTCTTGAGATATAAATTTGAAAATCATTAAGCTAGCATACTTTTTTCATCTCTCAGGGACATATGATAGTTTTCTGCTTACCATTTGCACATAGAAGAATGAAATATATAACTGTGGATCTTCTATTTCTTCCCCACTAATTTTTAAACCCACATACACAATTCTATAATTATTAACTGAAATTACATATAATAGCTTATTAGGGAAATAAGACTTCTACTGATTTAAAAATTCTAAAAACCCAAACTGGTTGCACATGAGAATCATCTAAATTAGAAACAGAATCCACAGGGATATAGGAAATCTTTATTTTTAATTAAATGTAAATAATGACTTAGAAACCATAACTGTAGCTTCTGGGAGATATTATTTTCCGAACATTTTTGGAGGAATTGTTTGAGAAATTTTCATCATTATAGCATGGGTATGAAAATCCTTCTCTTGATCAAAATTAAGGAACCAATTAGTTCATGACATTGGCATATTGGGTGATAGCAACATGGAGGAGGAAATAATGAATACCAGACACCTGAATTATTCATGACACTGTTCCACAAAGTACAGCTTCTCATGGATGCATGTCCATTAGAATCTTCTTGAAGGACAAGCTCTTACATCTTCAAAGTGTAAATGACTATCAAAGATTGTGTCCTATTAATGATACCCAATGTAATTAGCATATGGTAGAGTCTTATAAATGGTATATTTTCAAAGCTACTCTATCAATAAGAATAATTGTATTGGTGTTCAAACATAAAAATTTCCTCCAGTATTGCTAAATCCAAGTTGACCTCATTTTTCTGGCACCTACACAATACCTATGCACTGAATTATACTCAATAATTTTATTGCTAAACTTGATTATATGTATATAGTATTTTATAGTTAGCATATTTAGAAGTTCTGTAATTAAATAAGTAAAATATGGACAACAGCTTAATTAGTATTTTAATGTATGTTTTAGGAAGCTTCATATGCCTTAGCTGAATTTTAACTGAACCCAATAATTTTACTATTCCATTTTCTATTTCCCCTCAAGAATCAGAGAATAGAATTCATACTAACACAGCAAATTAAATTTTAACTCTACCTTTTATTTTGTCTATCATAAAGTTCCAAAAGGCTTGGCTGGCAACTGCAATCTGTTGATAAATACACAATTCCACTAGAAATAGTACCCACTTCCCTGCATTGTATTGCCTTTTAAATGAGAGCAACCATTGTAAAAGTTTCACCTCTTACTAATTATTAAATATAGATAACTCCAGACTGTCCAATATTTAACGGAGATACCAAGAGATGCAATTGAATCTATGTTAACCTCCATCCATGACTAGTTGGCCCCACTGTTTTAGGACAAGACAGCAGCAAAGTAGTATATCATGGTAGGGAGCATATAGTGTAGTGAACTCTTCACTTTGTGGTGGCTCGGAGGCAAAGAGAAGAGCAGGAGGTGAAATCCTAGCATCCTCTTCTGCATCATGCCCTCAATGATCTAACTTTCTAGGCTCCATCAGTTAAAGGTTCTGCCACCTCTAAATAGTGCCACAGTCTGGGAACCAAGACTTTAACACATAGGCCTTTGGGAAATAATTTTTCAAACTGTAACAGAATCAATCTATCATTATTACCACTTGGAATATCTAGCAATAATTGTGAGTCAATAATATGGAATGGTTAAGGAGATAAGGTCCTAGACTGAGTATGTATGGCCAATTCCTAGTTCTGTTTCTTATGTTTCTTGTCCCTGATTGTTTCTATTCTCTCCATGCCTCACTTTCCTTTCTTACAAATTAGGAAAGTGAGGCATGGAGAGAATAGAAACTCTATGTGGGGCATGCGCCTCCTGGTCTGGCCTGGAGGTTCAGATGGGCAGCGCCACTGTGCATACAGATACTAAACATAATTCACTCAGGACCCCTCGGGTGAGGGGCATGGACTCCTTGGCCCTTGGGATGCTGGAGGAGACAGGAGAAAGGAAAAGCCTCAGGTGCTTTTGTCTTCCAGGGGCAAACACCAGTGTTGGTGGTCTCAGTGGTAACAAGGAGACAGTTGTTGCTTCATTGGTGATCAGCCAGAGAGTGAGTTCTTTCCTTGTTGATGGTCACTGCAGAAGAGCATTCTTTCTTCACTGAAGGTCAGAGGGAGAGCAGGAAAGCTATTTCCTCATTGATGGTCTGGGTGAAAAGGTGAAAAAGTCTTGCTTAGCCGATGCTCTGGGTGAAAAGGATGAAAAGGCATAAAAGGGCACAAGATTGATACTGTGTAAACATGTTGTTGTTGTTAGGTGCCGTAGAATTGGTGTGCAACTCCTAGCAACCCAATGTACAAGAGGCAAACAGTATTGTTAGTGCTTCTCTGCTATTCATAGAGTTTTCAATGACTGATTCTTTTTTGGGATTGGGTTGCTGTGTCCTTCTCCCAAGCCTACAGCACATGGTATTTCCAGGCAGTCTCCCATCCAAGTACGAACCAGGCCCAAACCTGCTTAGCTTCTGAGATCTGACAGGATCAAATGCCATAGTTGTATGGCTGGAGGCTTTGTACAAATGTAGCATATATTAAATAAGTTTATTTTTATTTGATAAGTATTTTTTGGTAGATTTCTTTCATATTCAGGAGGTTGTTGTTATGTGCTGCTAAGGCATGTCCAACTTATAGTGACCCTAATAGGGTTTTCAATGGTTGATTGTTTTGGGAGTGGGCTGCCAGGCCCTTCTCTGATTTTTGCTGTGCTGGGGATTGAATCCAAGGACTCAGCTCAGAGCAGAACTCTACCAACTGACCTAAACCCCAGCCCCCATATTCAGGTCAGACATCTGTAAATAACCCTCTAATTGAAAGACAGTCTCCAATGCATGCTTTTTTTCTCCCTTTTATCTCAATTATATGTTATTCATCAGATATATGCACATACATATTTTCTCTATACATTTATATATTATATTGCCATGTGTAATTATATTTATGTACTCTTTGTCTTTAAATGTCTGATGACATTTTCAATTCTTAGCACATTGAAGGTATTTAAACAGTTAAACAGTACATAAATATATTGCTTTATATAATTATTTTTATGAACTCTTTAATCAAATACCTTCAGTATGCTAAGAATTGATAACATCATCAGAGATGTTGCATCTGTCTTACCAAAATTATTTTAATATAAAAACTAAAGACCTTAAATAAAGTTTACAGCTTTAATTTTTTGAAATTCTGTTGAAAAAGGGAAAAGTAGTCTCTGTAGCTTAGATTATAGATCTTTTAAAATTAAATTTAGTAGGTATTAAGTGAACATACCATGGGTAAATTTAATGTTCAAAATTTGAAAGGATGATTTTTACTGAATTTGAAAACTTGAAATTCTCAACAAAATATCCTAAAACAATATTATGCCTGAGAAAGAAGGAACCATAACACCTAAGAGCTATCATTAGGCTCTTTGATTTTATCCCATGAGTTGGATACTTGTTCTAAATTAATTGTTTCTTTCAGCTTTCATCCAATGGATGTTTATTCTGTCTCCCTTGCTTTCAAGGTTTAAAAATGATGAAAAACTGCCTTGAATAAGTTTCTGTCAAACTTTTTGACAGAAACTGAAGTAACCAGAGCCAATACTCAATCAAATAGTGTATGTTAGTCTTCTTACAATTTTATTTTCAGTCTTTGAATGAATGCTATTTAACTTAACTGCCCATCTATCTTTACTGTACATTTTTATTAATTTTCAGTAATACTATAAAGATAAAAGAACCTATCACTAATCTAAATGTTCTTTTTTTAAGAGTATTTCTATTTCCAAAATTTATTTCTGTTCACATCAATATTTCCATTGTGCCATACAAGTAAACAGTGAAATGGCTTTCTTTTTTCTTTTTTTATTAGAAATTTTTAATATACATCATAAAGTGATTCATTTTGACATGCTTTTCATTGTGACAGTTTTCATATATGCAATTTGATAAACATTATTCATATAGGTTACCCCTTATTCTCCCCTATGTTCCCCCCTCCCCCCTTCCCATCTAAGTTTCCCATCCGAGTCTTCTCTATCTTTTACTATGTAGTATTTTTCAATACGTCCTTGGGTTCCATTTCTGTTTAAGATAGAAACTTTTCCTGTAGTGGTCTTTGTTTTATCTTGTTAGAACAATTACATGCGATTTCTTGTCCATTTATATTGACCTCATTCT
>VMDO01008206.1:0-53435 GCA_007922755.1 Pedetes capensis | reverse complement strand
GCCTATCTCAAAAAGCAAAAAATATATGGGCTGGGGGCACAGAGTGTAGGTCCAGCTTCCACAAAGGAAGCAGGCTCAAGACCCTGGGTTAACTCCTGTTAACAGTAGAAACATATTTTCTTGGAGGTGGAGTCTGAACTGATTACACCCAGTTCGACCAGGTGGAGTCGATAATGCAGGGTGCAATGCTCCCAACAGAGCTCAGGGTGGCAGTATTTCCACACAATCCGCAGTAACTGTCGGTCTTATTGGGTCCATATAGCCAAACTCTTCATAATAACCTGGATTTAATTGGGGCCCCGAGTGCCCAAAGAGACTGTTCCACAAAATATTCTGTGACTATTGTATTGTTCGAGAGGCAGTGGAGCCTGTAGGGTCTTCCCTGGAGTTCTCCCTGTCCCACGTAGATTGGGCGCCAATTCCCCAAATCAGAGATTTCCTCCCCACAACCTACAGCATTGGGGGGAATATGGCTGCTATCGTGGAGTTTTTATTGCAGGGTTTTCCGCCCAGTTGGGAGGACCATATCCTCTTGTGGGCGGGATGCTCTCCTGCCAACCCAGAGGGAATCTGAAACAGAATTTGTCATCTGCTGCGATCCCGCTCGGAACTGCTCTGCCTGTGGCCAACTGTGCTACTAGGCTCTGCCGCAAAGGAGCTCTCCATCTGCACAGGGCTCAGTCACCTCCACAAACCCCAGATTTCTCCACAGTACAGTGGGGTGATTTGGGCTCACCTCTGGTGTGTCTGGGATCCGGGTATGTGTGCCCAAATTTCTGTGGAGTTCGCGACTGTAGACCTGACCCGCTGCAACAGGAGGGAGGGAGCCGAGTCTCAGCTCTAAACATGGATCGCTGGCCTGGCTTCCCCGTTCGCTCCGCGGCCGCTATGGAGGGTGTCTGTGTGCCCCCTCAAGCTGACTCACCTAGGATCTGCAGTCTGTGTCTCCCAGGCGTGGTGAGAGTGTGCTGCCAAGTTTGCACTCCGTGTTGGGTCCAGGCCCCATGGGTGCATGTGCTCGAAGTCCCCTCCAAGTCTCTGGGATTCTATCAGCCATCTGTGTGATGGCGAAATGGAGGCGGTCCTGCTGCTGGCCACTGTGTAGCTCCTCTGAAGCCTAATCATTGATTTCAGTGTACGCCTAGTTTCATTCTTTATCTCTCAAACTAAATTATCACTGTTTCTATTTATTCAATTTGAGTTTTAAAGCCCTAATCGGGGCTTCCCATTGCTCTGGAACAGAAGGCGTGTGTTATCTGTCTGCCATCTTGACTCTGCCAATTTCTTTTTTCTATCCACATTATAGGCATTTTCTGAAGTTAATCTTTGAGACATTTTAAAATATAAACATTTTCTTATATACAAAAATTTTACTTAAATATATACAATGACACTATATATATATATATATATATAAAACTCTTTGTATATATCTGCTCATTTATATATAGAGATGCTAGTTTCTATTTTCCACATCTTTAAACATGATTTTTAAAATAGTTACTTTTTCCTTCTAAATAGAGATATAGTGTAGACAGGGGGAAGATGAAGCAGAAAAGCCTCTCAGACACTTGTCAGAACTCAAACCCTTTGGTATAAAAATGTCAGTTTGGTATCACAAACCCAAGGACATGAAGTTTACTGTGATTAGTCATATGACTGTCTTTAGTAGTTCCCTCCTAGGATACTGTTGCCATGGCACTGAAGAACAAATCCAGCAATAATCTTCTGATACTACCTGTAAAGTACCAAATGATCTACATTTTTCCATTAAAAATCACCTGCATACATTCTCCAAACAAAGCCTGTACTTAATTCACTTGATTATGAAGACTTGCAAATTATTTAACATAATTAGGGAGAGTCATTTTAACAAGAACACAAATTTTTATTTATTTCATTTATATTGCCTACTCAAGATTGAAAAATGAATTAAATTGGGAACAGATTGGTTCAGTTCAGTGAGAAAAGTTAAAGCCCATGAATATAAGCAATTTGTAAAGTACTTAGTTGAACTCATGCATTTCTGTATGAGGTTAAAACTGCATTTATAATAAGTTATCCAGGAATTATAAGCATCACATATTAATTTCTACTGATCATGTGTATACCTTTAATTCCTATCAAATGTTCAGAAATAATATTACTTTAGTACACACTGAGATAGTACTTTACATGAGTGATAGCTAATACATAAATTAGCTGTAAATATCATCTTGATAAATAGTCCCTCACTTACATACATCTTCACTTTCTAGCATCTCAGTTACTCATGGTCAAGCACAGACCAAAAAAAATTATTTGTCTTGACTCACTATAGAAAGATCGATAATACTAACATAACTTTTATTATGGTATATTGTTATACCATATTGTTAAAGGTGTTCATTTTATTATTAGTTATTGTGTCTAACATAAATTAAATTTTATCTTAGGAAGGTATACAAAGGAAAAAGGATAAAGTATACATGGTTCGATTCTATTCACTGCTTTAGGAATTCACCCGAAGTCTTGAAATATATAGGCAGTGCATAAGTGGTGAGCACAGTGGGTACACTATGAAAATCCATGCTAGTTGCACTATCAGGATCCAACAGGACTTAAAGCCACTGAGGGACATACATCTGAACCAATTTAAAGCTGTTTCCTACTGCTATTACTGAACATGATGCATTAACTCACAAAATCATGGAAATTTTAAAACTGCTTGCTTAATTAACTATTTTTGTTCTAATGGTAAAATTCATCACCACCAAATGATTTGTGACAAAAAATACATTTAAAAATCTTCTAAACCTTTGAAAACTTCATGGTGATCATATTTATTTTACACTAACAAAGGTCTTTAAATCTTGAACATCCTAAGTTGACCACAATTAAACATAACACACAAGATGAAAATAATACCAAATTTGACTGTAATTAATAAATTAAACATACTTTTTTGTCATCTATATAATACTGAAACCAGTGTAATTTCAGTTTTGCTTTGTTAAGATGAATAAAGATAATACTTTTATGTAGTATTTAATTGCTTGAAAATCCTTTGAATGCTCTTAGATAATTGTACACTGACAGAAATATTTAAATTCATAGATTTCTGTTATGAAAGAAAACAAATTAGGTACTCATTTCTTCAAATCTATTAACTATAAAATGAATTTTATCTCTTTCATCTTATCTTTTGATTTATTTCCACATTCCTAAAGTAAAACATATGAAAATAATATTTCCAGGCTGGGCACGGTGTGACACACCTGTAATCCCAGCAACTCAGGAGGCAGAGGCAGGAGGATCACAAGTTCAAGACCGGAGTCAGTCTGTGTAATTTAGTGAGACCTTGTCTCAAAAAGTAAAAAAATAGGCTGGGGGTGCAGCTCAGTGGAAAAGCAATCAAGTAAGAGGCCCTGGGTTCAACTTCTAGTACTGCAAAAATTAAAAAAGAAAAGAACATTTGCTAATTGTGTTTGTACCTAGTGAGTCATTGGTCTCTAGGTACTTCGGTAATCTAATCCTCACAAAAAACAAGTGGTAAACATTGTACTTTCCATTATTACATAAGGAAATTGAGATTTAGATAATTTAAGTAACTTGCACAGAGCACATAGAATAAATTGTAGATTTAAACTTTGAATCACTTCTCTTTAAAACCGCTTACCTAACTACCTAAGTAGACCTTATGATCACATTGCCCTCTAGCACCTATCTTCTCTTCTGATTTCATTTAAAAGATCATTTTCCAGAGTTTATATGATGCTCCATTTTTAACTCACTGCTTTTTAAAATTTTTAGTTATGGAATATTTCAGATATATAAAGAAATTTTAAGAACAACATAATATAAGTAAAGACTGTTATAATGCAACACAAAATAATATAAATGATAATATAAATGCTGATAATATTAATACCAAGTTTAAATGACAAAACATTACAAATAAACCTAAAGCTCCTCATAAATGCCTCCTTGATTACCTTTCCTATATCTACTCCACAGATATCTAGAAGATTAAATTTGTGCTTAATAATGTGGATTTTTATATGATATTCCTATATTGAAGTAGGGCTGGGATTTAGCTCACAGGCTGGGATTTATCTCAGTTGGTCCCAAGTTCAATTCCCAGCACCACAAAAATGGGAGAAGGACCTGGCAATCCACTCCCAAGGCAATCCCGAAACAGTCTACCATTGAAAACCCTATGAGGGTCGCTATGAGTCGGATACCGACTCGATGGCACCTAACAACAACAACAACATATTGAAGTGATTTGCTCTCTGGGAAGTAAGGATCAAGGTAGAGTTATAGGTAAGTGTAATAGTTAAATTGGAGATAACATTTGTGAAACATAAAGGGAGAATGAGCATGAATAGGTCAATTAATCCAAACATTACTTCACCTTATTCTTCAAAATCACATTGGTCACATTTTCTTCACATTTTTCTGTCTTCCTTGATGAAATGGTTGGTTAAAGTTTTGCATACCTTTTAATTGAATGTTTTCATTTGTTGAGTTTTAAGTGTTCTCCCTGTATTTTGGATATAAATCCTTTAAAGAGGATGTGTAGCCAGGGACATCATTCTAATGTCAGATGAATATTAGCTAAAAACAGAGAATACTAGAAAGATGTCCATCTATGTTTTATTGATTATGCAAAGGCATTTGACTGTGTGGATCATAATAAATTATGGATAATTTTGCAAAGAATGAGAATACCACAACACTTAATTGTACCCATGAGGGATCTGTACAAGGACAAGGAGGCAGTCATTCAGTTCAAATAGAGCAAGGATACACTGCCTGGCATAAAGTCAAGAAAGGTGTGTGTCAGGGCTGTATCCTCTCACCATACATTTTCAATCTCTACATTGAGCAAATAATTTGGAAACTTAGATTTATTAAGAAGAATGCAGCATCATGATTGCAGAAGACTATCAACCAGCATTATGAAAATAACACAACTCTGCTTGCTGAAAGAGGGTTTGAAGCATTTGCTAATGAAGATCAAAGAACACAGCCTTCAGTATGTATTATCCCTCAACATCAAGAAAACAAAGGTTCTTACAACTGGGACAGTAAGCAACTTCATGATAAATGGAGAAAAGATTGAAATTATCCAAGATTTTGCTTTACTTGGTTCTACAATCAACATTAATGGAAGCAACAGTCAAGAAATCAAAAGATACAGTGTTTTGGGAAAAGGTGTTGTGAAAGAACTCTTTAGTATTAAAAAGTAAAATGCCACCTTGAAGACTATGTTGTGCCTGACTCATGACATGTTGTTATCAGAATATCATATGGTTGTGAAAGCTGACACTGAAGAAGGGAGACTAGAAGAGGATTGATGCTTTTGAATTATGGTGTGGGAAACAAATATTGAATATGCCGTGGACTATCAAAAGAACCAACAGATCTGTCCTAGGAGAAGCGCAACTAGAATGCTCCTTTGAAACAAGGATGGCTAGACTGTTTCTGATGCACTTGGGACATTTTGCCAGGAAGGACCAATTCCTGGAGAAGGATGTTATATTTGGGAGAGTGGCAGGTCAACAAAAACAAGGAAGACCTTCAAGTAGATGGATTGACACAGTGTCTGCAACAATGGGCTTAGACGTAATAAAGATCATGTTTCTATCACAGAATCAAGGAGTGTTTCATTATGTTGTATGTAATGTCATTAAAAGTCAGACTCAACTCCACAGCACCTAACAACATCAGATATGTGGCAGACAAGAATTTTTCCCACTTGTCTTCTCATTGTTTTATCAATGATTTCATAGTGCATGCATTTTTAATTTTAACAAAGTATGATTTGTCAATTTTTCTTTCTTGGATAAAAATTTTGGTGTTACCAATAAAAAAATCAATGAAAACATCTAAGAAAACCTGTATTTCCCCTGTATTGGCTCTAGAAGTTTCATAGTTTTATTTCTTACACTTTTAGTGCCTAATTTGAAGTGATTTTTCTGAAAGATCTGAAGTAGAGTTCTAGTTTCATGCTTTTGCATATTGATATCTAATTTTTCCAGTATCATTCATTCACAAACTGTTCTGTATCCATTGAAGTGTCTTGTTCATTTGTCAAAGATAAATTGTATATAGATGTGTGGATTTAATATCTGTGCTCTTTATTTTGTTGCATTGATCTAGGTGACTATCTTTTGCCATTATCACATTGCATTGAAAACTGTAATTTTACTTGTTGTTGTTGTTAGGTGCCGTGGAGTCGGTATCCGACTCATAGCGACCCTCTGTACAACAGGGAAAACATTATTGTCAGTGCTTCTCTGTTGTTCATAGAGTTTTCAATAGCAGATTGATTTTTGGGAGTATAGTAGGTTTTAAACTATGGTGGTATCAGTTTTCCAACTTTGCTTTTCCTCAGTATTGTGCTGACTACTCTGTGCATTTTTCTTTTCCACATAAACTTCAGAATGACTTTGTCAATAGTCTCAAAATATCATCAAGTATTATTGGTTGGACTGTATTAAATTTGTAAATCAAATTTGTAGTCATTGATATCTTAACAAATTGAATCTTCCAATATATGAACAAGAAATTTATTTCCATTTACTTAGATTTTCTTTTGTTTGTTTCATCAAAGTGTTGTAGTTTTCTGTACATGAATCCTGTAGACATTTTGCTAAACCTATATCCAAAAAATCACTTTTGGGTGTCATTGTAAGTGCATGTTATTTATAATAGCAAATTCTAATTTTTCATTCCTGATCTATAGGGGGAAATTACTTTGTCATATGAACCTTGTTGTTGTGATTTATGAGCTTTTTTGTTACAGAATTTTAAAATTTTAGGATTTTCTACAAACATAATCATGTTGTCCACAAGGTTTGTCTTCCTCCCCAGTCAATACATCCTTATTTTATTTCCTTACCTTATTGAATCAGCTAGAAATTTTGGTAGATATTATTTAGTGGTGATAAAAGAATACATTCTTGCCTTGCTCTCTATCTTATGGAGGAAGCATCTAGTACTTCATCACAAAGCGTGATATTATCTGTAGGCTTTTACAGATATTCTTTACCAAATGAAGAATTTCTTCTTCTTTAAGCAGTTTGCTGAAAATTGTTCTGTGCATGGTGTTGGATATATTTAAGTGTCTTTTCTCCCTTAATTATATGAACATATTAGTTTGAGTCTTTGGTAAGTTGTTGTGGTTGGGAGCATTGATTAATTTTCAAATGCCAAATAATGTTGCTTACCTTGAATAAATCTAATTTTGTCATGACATATTTCTTATGTATTATTGCAATGAATTTAGTAATATTTTCTTGGGTATCTCTGCATTTATGTTCATAGAAGATATTAATCTATAGTTTCCCTTCATTATGTTGCCTTTGTTTAATTTTTGTATTAAGACAATGCTGACCTCATAGAATTAGATAGGAAGTGTTATCTGTAGCCCTATTTTCCTGAAGTCATTATGAAGAATTAATATCATTTCTACATTAAAAATTTGATAGACTTTGCAAGTAAAAAAATATGGATCTGTACTCCTTTTATATTTCTGTTAATTATTGACTTAATTTCTTTAATAAACACTGGCTTATTCAGAATATCTGTTTATGCTTGTGTGTGTTTGTGTAGTATTTATTTTTCAAGGAATTGGCCCTTTTCAACTTGTTATATTTGTGAGCATAGATTTGTTCATAATATTCCTTACTATGTTTTTGATGGCCATGAGATCAGTACTTATAATCACCCTTTCATTTCTAACATGTGTAATTTGTGTTTCTCTGTTTTTCATTGTTCAGTTTGCCAAGAGTGTTATCAACTTTACCTAAAAACAAAATCCAATCTATCAGCACATTTCAAAGAACCAGGCTAAGTTTTATCAATTCTCTTTATTGGTTTTCTGTTTTCAGTGTCATTGCTGTTTGCTCTGATGTATATATCTTTTCTGGTTGGTCTAGATTTAAATTATTCTATTCTTAATTTTCATAGACAAAACCTTAGATTTTATTGATTTTATAGCTTTTGCTTTCTCTCATATATGTATTTAATGCTGCAAATTTCACTTATGTATTGTTTTCCTTATCCTAACAAATGTTGATAAACTACAATCTTCTTTTTATTTAGTACAAAAAATTTTAAATTTATTCTGAGACTCTTTTGACCCATTTGTCAGATAGAGGGGTATTTTTATTTCCCAAGTATTTTGGCAGGAGTTCTAACTTTCTAATTAATAATTGCTGATTTCTGGTTAATTCAATTGTGGTCTGAAGACATACTTTGTAGGATTTCAATTCCTTTAAGTTTCCCAAGGTATGTTTTGTAACCCAAAATATAATTTATCTTGATGAATTTCTATGTAAACTTGTGAATAAGATGTATTCTGGTGCACCTTATTGAGTACATTATAAATGTCAATTAGATCAAGTTGATTGATAATATTCTTCAGGTAAACATCACCCTTACTTGTTTATCTGTTTAATCTAGCAATTACTGAAAGAGGAGCATTGAAGATTTCAATAATAATTGTGAAGTTTTCTACTCTCATTCTATCAATTTTTGTCCCCTGTATTTGATGCTCTGGTATTAGGTGTATATGTGTCAAGGTTTGTTAAATCTTCTTTACAACTAACCTCTTTATCATTTCAATAATGTTGTCCTTTTTATCAGATAATTTTCCTAGTTCTTAACCACTTAACTGATGATGTACCCTGACCAAAACAGAACCAAGGACATTGGGGCAATAAGACCTGTATCCTTTTAAGGATGTGTAGGTATTTCTTTTTATTGCAAGGGAATTTATGTCCTAACTTTAACTATTCTTAAAATACTTTGTTTTGGTTTCAAATTATGTATTTATTAACATTTCATAAACAAAATAAAACTCTTGTATTATAATTTCTCAAATTGACAGTAATTTAAAAAATTTTTGCTACTTAAAATGAAAGTCACTTCTTGATATTTTTAACTGAAACTTTATTCATTTATGGCACAAAATAAAAGCCAAAACATGAAGTATTAAATTTCAAAGTTAGTATCACATCACTTTGGAACATGTTAAGCAGAGAAGCTCTTTGCACTTAGTATATGAATAAAATGTTTCCCTGTTAATTTTCAACGGGTAAATGTAACACCATTTTCTTTTTGCTTACTCTTTATTTTCTTGAGATGAGTGTGGCATTTCAGGTCCTAAAATATCCTTAATCAAAGTTAGTATTTGGATAGGAATTCTTTCATAATATACTTGTCATTTCAGTTCAGAAAGAATTAATTCTCATCCTAATAGCTTCATAAAGTTCAAAGGCTTTCTGTCTAAATTTTCATGTATAATGTAAGGGTTTACTGCTATCATTGGCCATGTACTGGTTGTGCAACCAGTATAGTAATTTTTGAACTTTTGATTTAGCACATCTACTCCCAATTTTGTCTTATTATATAAAACCAGTATTTCAGATTTACCAGTTTCTTCATCAGTAATGGAACACTGATTCATGGACAACACTACTATGACAGCATTTGAGTTTTTGGTGAGATACAAAAACAGTGTCATATCAGCATGATACCTACATAAGGAAGAATTTATAAGTTGAATTCCTGCTGGTAAAAACTTGAGGATTTCTTCTTGTTCTGTAACATAGTGCCTAGATAGGTTAGCTTTCAATTACACAACTTGTTCACCAGTTCAATTGAGTTAAACCAACTATCTCTACTTATGTTGCTGTTTGAATTACATATCAGGTTAGCTAAATGAAACATTGATTGAGTAGGTTTGCTGAAGCCTCAGCAGATGTTGATCCCGTCCTTTGCCATTGAAATTTTTTCTGCAATATAAATAAGCATTAACCAATAGTCCATTTTTGCATCTACTAAAATCAGAACTTTTATCTCCTATGTGTTGGGTTTCTTAGGCACAAAGATCCTGAAATGACAATGACCATGAACACCTACAAGCATTTCCTCAACTGTGATGCATTCTCCTAATGCATAGTTGCTCTCAAAATTTTCACAAGCTTTTCAAAACATCAAGTTATAGATGCTGCAGGATCATTTTGACATCTTTGTTGCTTGGCTTTAGAATTATTAAAAGGAATGCATATTAAGTAAATTCAACAATTTTTCCAGTAACATAGTGGAATGAAAAAGATCTCCACCTCTTGCATCAGTAGCAAAAATTGTGGATAAGTCCCCATTTCCTGATTTAAAAGCATCTGTATGTATAAGTAATGGTATAAGCTTGCACTTTGATTATGTCCAAATTTTTTAGCTTTAGCCAATCCTGTCATTTATATTTTGCACTAACTTTCTCAAGTTTTTAATTTGTCTGTAAAATATTGTGTTTCTGTATTTTCTCAGAAAATAATCAATTCCATATGTCTCTAACATTTGAGAGATCTTGCAAATATTTTATAAGACTCTAGGCACCCAGTAATTTTATTGTTCATTTATGAATGTCAGAAACACTTCTTGATCTGGAATTTTCTATTTTAGGCCACTCGTTTATTTTTCCCATAAAATATTTTTCCAATTACTTTCAGTGTCTACTCTTGAAGATTTTTCATCATTCTCTCCTCTCCTTCTCCATCATATCTTTTTCTTCTTTTACTCTTTCTTCCATTGCTGTTCTTTCTTCTACTTCTTCTCTTAATGGGTGTCTGTATCATGAGAACTCACTATTGATCATCCTCACAATCATCCACCTCACTTGCATCCTCATCTTTTTCATTTAATTCATTCAAAATGTGTTGTGAAAACTCTGGAAACCAAGGAGAATCAAGGTTCATACACATGCAAAATCATTTGAACACTATTTTTAAATGTTACTGCTATAAGAATGATATTCCACAAAAATAGAAGGATAGTAATTTTTTAAAAAGTTAACATATCTGGCAATGTTTGGTTTCAGAGATTCAAACCCTCTTGTATCTAGTACCACATTTTGTTGTTCTTAGGTGCCCTCAAGTCGGTATCTGACTCATAGCAACCCTCATAGGGTTTTCAATGGCTGACTGTTTCAGGATTGCCTTGGGAGTGGATTGCTAGGCCCTTCTCCCATTTTTGTGGTGCTGGGAATTGAACTCGGGACCTCAGAGACTCCACACTACCAACTGAGCTAAATCCCAGCCCACATAGTGAATCAAAATCATACATACAACTGCCAGGCCATTGGGCCTAATTTTAGGAAGGTACTGACCAGTGTTTGTGCAAAATTAGGATGTACAAGAGGAATGTAAGTATATCATTTGGGTCTGTTAATGTTAAGTTTGCTTTGCATGCTATTAAACTATTCTGTCTTTTCTTTGATTACTATTATTATGGTATCTTTCTTAATCCATTTTAACCTGTCAGTGTCCATTTATATTAAAATGAATTTCTCATGACATATAAAACCTTTTTAAATTTATCGACTTTGAGAATTTCTTTTAGTTAGTATATGTATACCTTTGACATTCAAAATGATCATTGATGTAGCTGCGTTGATATCTACTACACTTATTACTGCTTTCTATTAATTATATATTTTTCTTTCTTCTTTTGTAGTTTTAATTGAACATTTTTATGTGATTTCATTTTCTGTTTTGTATGTATATCAATTTTACTTCTATTTCATTTTTAGTAATTGCTCTAGAGTTTACAGTATACATGTTAAACTCGTTAACTCCATATTCTAATAACATTATATTACTTCATGTATAGTGAAGGTATGACAGAGAATTTTTATTTCTTTCTTCTAACTTACACATTAACATTTTCACTTATTTATGTGGGTACCACCTACTACTCTAAATGTTGGCTTTCCATTTACTTAGATCTTTTGTTTGTGTGTGGAATACAGTAATGATTTCCAAGCTTTTACCTGTCAGAGCTAAAGCTAGAATTGGAACTGTTTGCATGATACATATATTTATATCATGATAAAGTTAGCATATATCTTATTATATGTGAGTATATTTGCTGAATTAGTATATACAACAATTATATTCATTAGTTATATATTTGACAGTTTTCCTTTCAATAGACTTTATTTTTTAGAGGTTTTAGGTTCAGAGCCAGGCACAGTGTCCCACATCTCTAATCCCTATGAAGTGGGGACAGAGGCAGGAGGATCAAAAGTTTGAGATCAGAAGCAGCCTCCCTAATTTAGCAAGACCCTGTCACAACATTTTTTTAAAAAAGTTAAAAAGCTGCTTGGGGTAGATTTCAGTGGTACAGTGCTTGCATATTATGCACGAAGCTCTGGGTTCAACACACTATCACTGAAAAAAAAAAGAATTTGTAAATTCACAGCAAAATTGAGCAGAAAGTAGCAGAGAGCAGAGAGCAATTGAGCATAATGAGCAGAGAGATTTCTCATGTTCCACTTGCCCTCACACATGCATAAACTACTCCACCTTCCAGCAGAGTGGTACATGTGTTATATTTCACAAACTTAACATTGGCATAATAGTCTCAAACAGTTTCCACAGTTTGTATTGTAAAAGTTCACTCTTTCTATTGTGTATGGTTTTTGATACTTTTTTAATTTCCAATTTTTGTTACTAGTATACTTATGAATAAAATTAATTTTTGTATATATCTGAATGCATTATAATATGCATGTTGTAGTAAGGTGCTGTCGAGTTGGTATCCAACTCATAGCGAGCCTCGTAGGGTTTTCAGTGGCTGACTGCTTTGGGATTGCCTTGGGAGTGGATTGCCAGGCCCTTCTCCCATTTTTGCGGTGCTGGGAATTGAATTCAGGACCTCAGAGGCTGCAGCGCAGTGCTCTACCAACTGAGCTAAATCCCAGCCCTATAATATGCATAGATGATTAAACACTTATTTGTTTTGGAAGACTATTTTGTAGATTTATTGGGGTTTCTCTGTTGATAGTCATGTCCAGGATTAAAGAGAGTTTTATTTATTCTTTTTCAATCATAATGGCTTTTTTTCTTGTCTTATTATTCTGGTTAGAACTTACATTTAAAAATTAAATTTCAAGGGAAAACATTAAGCCTTTTATTTTAATATTGATATCTATTGGGTGTTTTTAATTGCCTAATATCAATTTAATGAAGTGCCCTTTTGTTATTCATTTGGTCAGATGGTATTATGGAATTTTGTCAAGTGATTTTTCTGTCATTATAGAGATGGTCTTCTTGTTTAGTTCTCCAATTTGTAAATTTTCTTATATATGTTGATCAATATTCAAATTTTGAACCATCCTTTCATTCCAGGATAAACCCCAGTTACTCATAATGTATGAGGACAGATAGAGTCTCACAAATGGGGTTACTACCCTTCTAAGAGTTCTGAGAAAACTTGATTTTCTCTGCTCTGACATGTGAGAATACAGTAAGAAGATGACAATCTGCAACCTGAAGTAAGGTCCTCACCCAACACTGATCCTGTTAAAACTTTGATCTTAAATGTCTAGTCTTCAGAACTGTGAGAAACAGAATTCTGTGGTTTCAACCAGTCTGTGGTATCACTTGAAATTGTCCAAAGTAACTGAGAAAACTGGAATATCTAAAAATATTTATAAATTAAATAATGCCCCACAGTAGGTGTCAAGAGAAATTAGAAAATATTTTAATTGAATTTAATTATAATGCAACTATAGCACCCAATTGTGTGCTACCATGCCTATCTAGAACCTGGATATTATACACACTATCCAGTTTTTAAAACTTTGGTTGAGTATGATTGTTTTATTGATGGCCTAGACTTTATACATTTAGGAGAAGAACCTAGCAGCCCACTCCCAATAAACAATCAGCCATTGAATACTCTATGAATAGCAGAAAAACACTGACAATAGTTTCACCTGTTGTACATAGGTCACTATGAGTCAGACACCATATCACTCAAAATGGGCTTTATACATAGATCCACTTAATCTATCTGTTTAACTTTTTCCTGGGTGTATCTTGAATATTTAATGACAATCCCCCCCTCTCTTATTTTCTCCCTTTCTCTCTCCCTCTCTCTCTCTCTTTGCAGTGCTAGGGGATTGAACCCAAGATCTTGTGCATATTAGGCAGGTGGTTTGTAGATTTATCACTGAGTCACAACCCTGGCCCAACAACTCTATTTCCTAACCTTATATATATTACCCTACAATTTTTTTCAGGCTGAGGTTGAACTCAGTTGGTAGAGTGTTGATCTGCTGTCTCTGATGACCTGGTTTTGATTCCCAACACGGCAAAAATGAGAGAAAGATGTGGCAGTTCAATGCTGAAACAATCAGCCACTGAAAACCCTATGAGAGTCACTTTGAGTCGGACCCAATTTGACCACACCCAACAACAATAATTGATTTCAGGTGTGAAAGTTTGGATCTTTTTATCATATTGAGTATGCATGTGGCATGTGGTATGGTATATGTTGGGCTGCATGAAGCTTTTCCCTTTCCAGGTAAGTGAGATTGATAAAATATGTCAAGATTATATCAATTTTATGTTTGGGAAAACATAAAATTACCTTTTCTTTATTCGGAAGGGAATAGGACTCTATTATTTTAAGGTTTATACAATTCTTTAAGAGTAGATGTAGCTAATCCAGGGGTCACAGCACAGAAAGTCTGATTATTATATACCGCATTATAGTTTGTTAGTTTAAAGTTTGAAGCAAGATGTAACACAGAGAGATGGGTAGTCCAAAACACTTCAGATAAGTTATGAAATAGAGAAAAGAACTGATAGATGATTTCCAGGTTACACAATATCCAAATGTCCTGTCTCTCTTTCAACATGAACTTCCCAGATGATAGTGTAATTCTGAGAATGAGAGTTAAAGAATTCCCAAGGCAATCCCAAAACAACCAGCCATGGAAACCCTCTAAGGGTCGCTATGAGTCGGACATGACTCAAGGGCACCTAACAAAAACAGCAACAGGGGATATTAATTTACTATTTATATTTAGCTTATGAATTCTGCTGATACCTTGTATGCTACTTGTTTATTCATTATTTGTATTTAATATATCCTATTGGTTTTGCCTATAGCTCTTAATTTATCACCTTATTTATTATCTTTGGTAATCATTTTATATTCATAAATCACATCAGCTATTTTCATGTTATTTGGGGTTTTGTTGTCCTCTAGAATAGAATTAAATATTTCAAATGGCTAAGTAAACTCATTACAAAGCTATAAGATACTGATAAAATGGCATCAATTTTAAGAATAGGCTAATTCTCAGGATACACATGATAATGTGTAAGCATATGAGATATTTCTTTTTTTCTCTTTTTTTTTTTGTGTGATACCGGGGGTTGAACCCAGGGCCTCGCACTTGCATGCTTCACAAGAGCTAGACCACTGAGCTGCACCCTCAGCCCATTTTTTTTCTACTTTTTGAGACAGAGTCTTGATAAATTTTGCAGACTGCCTCTAGTCTCAAAGTTGCAAACCACACTTGGCTCCACCTCCTGAGCTGCTGGGATTACAGGGGTGTGCCATCATGCCTGGTCCTGGTCCATATGAGACATTTCTTTACAACAATTACCAGTCAGCTTTGTTTAAGGTATTACTGATTTCAGATGTTATCAACTCTTTAAAAATATAAGATATGTGCTACATTACACAAAACATTATACCTTTGGAAACTGAGATTGGCAATCAAAATAAATGGTCTGTTTGCTGGTACAAAAGAAAACTACCAAGTCTGAAGCCTAAACTCCCAAAACCTGTAATTTGTAAATATCCATTAACACAAAGCAGAGTTTACATACACACTCGCATATTGTACTTTCATAAAGCCTCATGCTCCTGATATCCTCAATACGATGAAAGAATGGTTGACAACATAGAACCATGTACACTGTGTAACTATATTTCAAGAATAAATAGAAAATAGGCTTTTTAAAACACACACACACAAAAATCAGGGTCACCACTTCCAAAATTCAGGAACCATTAAATGATAGAGTAGACACTGAAAAAGATGACACTGACATAGATGATAGAAAAACAGATAGATAGACAGAAGACAGATATAAAGTAGAAAAATGGTAAACACAAATCGATGTTGTAGAAACAAATATAAACACATCAATTATTACATTGAATAAAAATGGACTGACTCATCAATGAGAAAACAAATCATTTTCATATTAGATTTTAATAGTCAATCATATGAAAGTTTAAAAATAAACCTAAATTTAAGGTAAGAAAAGTTTGAAAAAAATAGATAGAGAAAGATACCAAGAAAATGCTAAGTGAAAGAAGAGAAGTAAACAAAAATTGCTTACACAAAAAATAATGTAGAATTGAAGTTTATTAAAGTGTAGGTAGAGCTATAGATTTTATTACATATGGGCCAATTGTTTTATTTACTAAAATACATAAATATTATAAAGTTATGCCCTTCATAGCACATTTTTAAGATATATAAAGGGAAAATGAAAGAGCTAGAAAGGAAAATCAACACATCCTAAGAAACTATATGAAATTGAAACATATCTCTTTCAGAAATCGAAAGATGGAAAATATCTTTGCATCCTATACATCAGACAGAGGACTAATTTCCAGAATTTATAAAGAACCCAAGAAAGCAATTCCCAAGAAAACAAATAACCCAATACACAAGTGAGCAGAGGAACTGAGCAGACAATTCTCAAATGAAGAAGCTCATAAGGCCATGAAACATATGGAAATATACTCAGTATTCCTAGACATTAGGTAAATACAAATCAAAAAAACACTGAGGTCACCCTGTCTCTCATTCCTTGCTCCTCCTTATTCTTCCTCTCCCTTCTTTATTCTCCCATCATTTCTTCATTTTGCTAGTTCCTCCCTCCTTCTTTCCACTCCCCAAATTGTCCCTTCTCTGCTAAGTTAACTTTAGGTTTTCATTATCTTGGGGTGACCTCAAAGTAAATAGCTCAAATTTAATAGTTTGGGAAATAATTATAACAATACCAATAATACCAAACAATGGTAAAAATACAAACGGCTGGAAAATTCATGTAATGTTACTGACAATGTAAAAAAGATAGATCATGACAGAAAATTTATCAAGACTTAAAAAGAGAGATTGAAAACATGAATAAATAATAGAAATGAAAAATACAATAACTATAGATGCATAAAAGATTATAAAGGCAAATAAATTAAGAACATTATGACAATCAATTGAGATGAGGGAGCCATTTTTCTGGCAAAAATATACTAGAACTGAATCAAAGATAGGAATCTCTTTGGTTTTCTTTAAGAAGTCCATCAGTAGTTAAACATATCTCAATGAAAACACCAGGATTGGATGACATTAGGAAACATTAAGGTTAATTATTTTTGGATTACACAGATATCTTCAGAAAGAAGGAATATTGGAAAACTGAATGCAACCAAGTATAAGAAGTAATGCATCATGGATAATTTTAACTTATGCTGGAGTACAATTTTTATAATGAAAATATTTTAAGCTGAGTGCAGTGGCACTCACGTCATCCCAGCTTACCTGGGAGTCTGAGGCAAAATGATTTCAACTTGAGGCCAGCCTGGTTAATCAGTAAGACCCTATGTCGAAATTAAACAAAAGAAAAATAACAAAGCCAGGTGCTGTGTGCATACCTGTATTCCCAGCTAATCAAGAGGCTGATCCAGGAGGATCATAAGTTGCAAACCAGAGGCAGTCTGCCTATCTTATCATGACCCTGTCTCAAAATAAGAAATACAAATGAAGGGTGGTGGGGCATTCTGGGGATGTGGCTCAGTGGTAGAGAATTTGCCTAGTATGTGTCAGATGTGTCAGTGTGTCAGGACCTGGATTCAATCCCCAAGTATGTTAAAAAAAAAAAACAGTGATAGTAATAATGTTAAGGAAATTTAGCTCAGTCATCCTAGGTTCATTCTTTAATACTGAAAAAATTAAAAAATAAATAGCTGTAATTCAGTTCATGAAGGTTTAAAGGATAAACACTGTTATCTAAATGTCTAAAGTTATAAAAATTATAATATTGGTTATCTTTGCATTAAAAAAATTAAACTCAGAGTTTTGTGAAGGAGCCAAATTGTACCATTTCATTAAAAGAAAATAGAAGGTTTACTTTAAAGCTAGTCTAGCCACATAAGGGAATGTTGTTGTTAGGTGCCATGGAGTCAGTGGCTGACTAGTGGGACTCTATGTACAACAGCAGAAACATTATTGTTAGTGCTTCTCTGCTATTCATAGGGTTTTCATTGGTGCTTGAGTTTTGGGAGTGAATGGCTGGGTCCTTCTCCCAAGCCTACAGCACCTGGTGTTCCCAGGTGGTCTCCCATCCAAGTATTAACCAGGCTAGACCCTGCTTAGCTTCTGAGATCTGATGGGATCGGATGCCACAGTGGTATGGCTGCAGGCATATGAGGGTATATAGCAGCCAAAATGTTTCATCCTAAACTTTGTCTTCTCACTGGGGAAGGTAGAAGGTTTACCACTGAAATACACAGATAACACCAAAGAAGAGGAGTCAAGAAAGAAATATTCCTAAAAGCCTAAACAGGAAGGGGAGGAGAGTGATAAAAGAAGATGTGAAAACAAATGATTCTTGTTAGAACACAACTAACCAAAAGAGCATTAGGAAGAAGGCAGAATGTAGGAAGAAATTAAAGCCAATAGCAGAATCTATAAGAAATTTGGGGAGAAATATAAGGTATACTATTAAAGACAGTGAATAAGTAACTTAGCCTACAAACTTCAGGAGCTGCAGTGTAGTTGATACATCATAATGAAAATAATGAAAAGGAGAGATGATAGTTGGAGTTGTACAGCTAAAATGTGATCCACAAAGTTCTACACCAGACTCACTAGGAACACCGGTAAAGATCTTGCTTTGATTTGAAGGTGTTCAAAACTCCAAGTTCACATGTTGATAGTGTTTGAAAGTGGAGTCTTTGGAAGGTAATTAGGATTAGATGAGGTCCCATGATGAGATTGTTGTTGTTGTTAGGTGCTGTCGAGTCGGTATCCGACTCATAGCGACCCTCTGTACCACAGGGGAAACACTATTGTCAGTGCTTCTCTGCTGTTCATAGGGTTTTCAATAGCAGATTTATTTTTGGGAGGGGGTTTTCAGGTCCTTCTCCCAAATGATGAGATTAGTGCCTTTATAAAAACAGGAGGAGAGACCTATGCTGATGTGCTAGCTCTATCTTGCCATGTGATTCTTTCTGCCATGTTTGACACACCAGGAAAAACCAGACCACATGCAGCCACTCCACGTTGGACTTCCCAACCTTCAGAACCATAAGAAATAGATCTCTGTTCTTCATCAACTATCCAGCTCTTTATATAATTATCCTAATTGTAGCAACAACAACAACAAAAAAAAACAGAGTAAAACACATACACCAATGTACTTCTCCATCTTAATTATGCTGAGTCAGAAGGTTGTGTGGTGAGAGATTTCAGGGACTCTGAAGTTTGTTAACTTGGTTAACAAACATTCATGGTAATTTGTGATATCCCTTACATTTTGATAATCCCTCACCTGCATATTCCCAAAAAACACATCTGTTGTTCTCATCCATCTAAGTTGGTAACATAGATAATAATACTTCTATTTTTAATTTATTAGATCCATTACCATTTTTTGCCTCTAGAGCTTAAAATGGGACCAGGATTTAGCTCAGTTGGTAGAGAGCCATTCTGCAGTCTCTGAGGTCCTGAGTTTGATTCCCAGCACCACAAAAATGGGAGGATGGGGCAATCCACTCCTGAGGCAATCCTGAAACAATTTACCATTGAAAACCCTATGAGGGTAGCTATGAGTCAGATATAACTCCAGGGCACCTAACAGCAGCAACAACAATGGAGCTTAAAATATATGCTCATGGTCAGATATCACATTTCAGTTTTTTGATAATAATTCAAATGTATGGATATATAAATGTGGAATATCTATCTAATTCTTATTCTATAGTGTCTGACCATAACAGGGAAGCATATTAACGATTTTAAACTACTTTGTTTCTTTATTTATACATTATTTAAGAATTAAGAAATCCTAGCATAAAATTGCTCACATAATATTTTGCTTTATTAGATATCCATTAAGATTAATAGAAATAGATGTAGACAAAAGTGATAGGGGTGTTTTTTTTTTAGAAAATAATAATTTAACAATGTCGTTTTACATTTAAAATCAGAGATTGTATAAATACATACCAGCAAAATAGGATAATTGAAAAATAGTGATCAATATTATTTATAACCATATTTGGTAAGTGTTTAAAAGAAAATATTGTTTCCACAGGGTTAATTTGCTTTTATATTCATTTAAAATATAGGTAAGAAAGAATGATGATATCTCTGCTCAATTTCTGTGCAGGTCAAACTCCACACAGAATGTTTCATTCAGTTCCTCAAGGGATACTTCTGAATGAGCATGCACAGACACTGAAGAAAGGGTAGTCTGACTGAGACAGGTAATGGACAGTTTTAGACACCAGTCACATTTGTACCCTAGAGATACTCCAGAATGGGATTAGAGTTTTAAAGCATATGAAGATCCATAGTATGATATTTATTTTCAAGTAGTTTAAATTGAAATTTATGGAGATATGTGTCCCATGTATTCTCAAAATGTAGAGCTACAGACCAGGTGAGGAAGCTATAAGAACACAAGGACACAGATTGCAGAACATTATCAAGGGAAAAGAGTTTGCCTGAGGCAGTATAGTCACTACAGGAAATCATAAAAAACAGACTTAATAATTTTGGTGGTTTTAAAACACTCTTGAAAAAAATTGTTGAGAGGTAGATGCCTGGTTCCTTACGACTGCTTCCTATTAGGTGCTGTCAAGTCAGCTCCAACTTATTGTGACCCTATGTACAATAGAATGAAACCCTACCCACCACTGTGCTATGCCCAAAATCTTCTTATGTTTAAGCCCACTGTTGTAGCCACTGTTTCTTCTCAGTTTGAGTTGTGCTACATCAACAAAAGGAGGTCCCAGGGGCTTTACTCTATTCCCATCATTAAGGTCAATTCTACTTTGAGGAAGCAACTCTTCCCCAGTTGTTTCTTGAATGTGTTCCAGCATGGGAGGCTCATTTTCTGGCACTATATTTAACAGTGCTTCTCTGCTATTCATAGGGTTTTCAATGGCTACTTGTTTCAAAAGTGGGCTGCTAGGTCCTTCTCTCTATGAAGGCTTAGTTGGGAGTTAATGACAGTTTTCAGTCTTTGGCTTTAAGAAGCTAGAATCTTCAAGGTTTTTTTTTTTCTCTCTCTTTTCTTTTTCTTTTTTCTTTTTCTTTCTTTTTTTCTTTTTCTTGATACTGAGGGTTGAACTCAGGCCTTCATGCTTGCATGCTTTGCAAGTGCTATACCATAGCTGCACTCCTAGCCCATTTTTTACTTTTTAAGACAAGGTCTTGCATTATCATGCAGACTGCCTCTGGTCTGGATCTTGCAATCCTCCTGCCTCTGCCTCCTGAGTCACTAGGATTACAGGCATGCACCACTGCACCTAGTGCCACCTTTTTTTCATTGCACTTGCTCTTAGTACTCACTCACTATACTCTGTGGAAGCTGAAGTGCTCTGTTGGCAGCCACATGGAGTGAACTGACAGCTAGCAGCAAATTGCAAGCCTTATAACTGAGACATCTTGGAAGTGGATGACCTACTTCTAGTGCAGCTGCCCATGCTGATGATGTGGGAAGCCCTGTCCAAATTGAAGACTACTGATGAAAACATACAATGTTGTTATCTATACTACTATGTCTGAGGTGTGAATAGCTAACCAAACCAAAGTTGAGTGCCAGGAAGAGCATTGCCTCCACAGAAGTTCTTAAAATAGGTAACATAGACTTTGGGACTGGAAGTAAGCCCAAATAAGAGTACTAACATATGCCTAGAAGAAAGCCCCAAAGAGAGTATTAGTGGAAGGATATTATCATCAAGTACCCAGTCAGTAAGGGCTTAAGGTAAAGTCAGGAAATGTTACTGCAATTTAGGATATTGATTCTTATGGCAGCATCCTTGTGGAAGTGCTCCTGGAAATCTTGGAAACATCGTATCCTGTAGTAATACAGAAAATATGAAGTGTACCCAACGAACTCTCATATCTAAGGAAATTTCTAGACAGAGAATTGGAAGCACCACCTAACTTCTTTTCGCTGCTTATAATGAAATACAAGATGAGCTATATGACAAACTGTTAAATATAAAAAGTGACCTAAAAAAATAAACAATAATGAAAAAGTGACTTGATCCATCAAATATGGAACTATTTCTTGTTCTCAGGATCTCCAGAAGATATACTTCCTCAAATTAAAAAAGGACACTTCTTGTTGTTGTTGTTGTCAGGTGCTGTCAAATTGTGTTCAACTCATAGTGACCCACACAGGGTTTTCAATGGCTAGGGAGTGAATTGCCACATCCTTCTCCCATTTTTGTAGTGTTGGGAATCAAACTTGGGACCTCAGAGACTGCAGAGCAGTGCTCTACCAACTGAGCTAAATCCCAGCTCTGAAAGGACACTAGACCAGTGATTAAAGCCAGAATCTTTTTCAACATCACTGAAAAGTTTAAGGCAGTACTTCACAGAACATGTGAGAGAGGAAAAGGCCCATTGGCAGAGGATAATCTCAATGTAAACAATACATCATGAGTACATGGGAAAAATCAGGGAATATAACCTGAATAGGCATACAAGTTTTACTACGTTTTAGTCAAAAGATTCCATAAACTTTGTAAGTTGAGGAAAGTATAGCCAAAGTAGATGTAATATTTGCATGATGGAAAAAGCAAATGGTGTATTACTCTGTACCTCAGCAACATTTACCAATAAAGGGGAAAAAGAGTATGTTTCACAGATCTTACTTAAGCAATAAAGCTTTCGATAATCTTAAAAATATTTCTCTAGAACAATCTCCCTGGGAGTCTAAAGTGGAAAAAAAAGTCTTTTCTAAAAGAGACACATGCCTGTGGCTTTTGTCTGATGAAGTGAACCCTAATACACACAGAAGACTCACAATATTTTTAAAAGAATTGTTTAGTTAGAAATACTGCCAGCTTGGACTATAAAAGAAAAATATAATATAAAATGAAACGAGGCCTTTGAAGTCCCCAAATTTTGAGAGTATATAAATTTCCTGTTTCTAATAACAAATTACCACAAACTTAACAATTAGGAAAAAACTTTCCATCCCACAATATCTGTGGGTTAGGAGTCTGGCATATTTAACCTTGTCTCTGCTCAAGGTGTCATGAAGCTGGAATCAAGGCGCCATCTAGTCATCTCCTCAGGTGCAAAGTTTTCTAGGAAAATATTTGCTCTAGGATTCCTTGGATTGTTGGCAAAGTTCATGTCATAGGTGCAGGAGTACCAGCCCTGTTTTCTTGGTAGCTGTTGCCTGGGCACTGTACTCAGTCCTAGACACAGCCCTCAGATTTTTGCCTCATGGTCCTGTCTATAGGAAGTTCATGACATGGCTATTTTCTCCTTCCAGGAGAGCAAGAAAATCTCACTTGTTTTGAATCTCTGATAAATTTTAAGAGCTAATCTGATTTTGCCAGGCCCACTCTCTTGATTAACTAACAGTCAACTGATTAAAGGTCTTAATTACATCTGCAAAAATCCCATCTGTTATATAATATAATGATGGAATGATATTCTATAAAATTCATAGCCTCACTCACATTCAAGGGAAGCACATCATATTTGGTGTATATATCAGGTTATAGGAAATCCAGAGGCCATTGTAGAGCTTTGCCTACCACAGGAAAGAAGCAGGTAAGAAGTGCACTGAGGTGCAAACTTAGAAGTTGCACATTGGCACAAGTAAGTTGCTTGAGTAGTTTTCCCAGATGCTCAAGAGTAACTCATTCAAGAGTGACTTTGGCCAAGGAAGATCTTAAAAATCGGATAGACAGGTTAACCAGTTGTATAGATGTCAATCAGTTATTTTTCCAAAACTGAACCTGTATTTTGGCCTAATTAGCAAATTATTCATGTGAATAAAGATGGAGGTTAAACATAGGCTACATATAGTAGTGTCCCCTTATCTGCAATTTTACATTCTATGGTTTCAGTTACCCATAGTCAATTGTGGTCCTAAAATTTTAAATGGAAAGTTATGGAAATTTAAAAAATGTAAATTAAATTATGTATTATTTTGCGTAATGTGACAATATTCATGCTATCTTGTCAGTACCATCTGGATTATGAGTCATCTCTTTGTCCAGTGCATCCATGCTGTATATGCTATTTGCTTATTAATTATTTAGTAGTTATTTTAGTTATAAGATTTCTGGTATTGTAATTACTGCATTCAAGTAACCATTATTTTAATTAACCATGACCACAAAATGCAAGATTAGTGATACCAAAAAGGAACTAGAGCATGAAATATGAAAAGGTGGATTAACTCTGATATTATGGGGCAATATTGCAGTGTATAGGATAAGAAGAATGCAAGGTAGAATATATGAGGTTTTGTGCCATTGGCAGTTTCAGTTATCTACTGAAAATACTAGAATATACACCACTCAGATAAGGAAGAACTATAATAGTATGGACTTCCACTCTGGTGGATATACCCATAGTCACTACTGGATACTCAGTCTGCCAATCACAGAGACCAACACTGTGACCCAAATAGGAAACCATTTTCTGATTACTTAATGAAAGTTTGATTATATTGGGCAAACTTCATCCTATAAGAACTAGCACTTTGTTCAAACTTGAATAGGTATTTACAATAGATATGAATTTTCCTCTTTCATCAATAATCATTTTAGCAAGGACCATATATTGGCTTAGAGTCATTCTATTCCATATAATATTGTAACACAGCTAAAGAATTCTTCAGTGGGACTGTGTTCATAAAATACACCGAAATTCCCATGTGCCCATCACTGTGAATCAGTTTGGCCTGATAGAAATGAAGGTGTCCTTATAAAGATTCAGTAATCACAATAACTTTAAAGTAATGCATTACAAGCCCAGGCTGATGTACTCCAGGTTGGGCTGCAATGTTTGTGATTGGTGCTATTTCTCCAATGTGTTTCATGAGTCTGGAAAAGAAGGGCTAGAAATGAGAGTGCCTTATCTCACTAGGGATTCTAAGTGATCCGGTGGCAATTTTTTTTTCTCTCTATTCCTGTAACTCAGGGTTCTGCTGATCTGAAGTCAGTTGCCTGAAGTGGAAACACTGAAGTCAGTCTATTCGAAGAACAGAAAGAGGCTGCTGTGGCTCAAGTAACAACAATACTAGAAGGGTAAGATGAGGTCAGCAAGGAAAACAATGGCCAATAATTTTAACATTATACTGAGTGCAGTTGGAGGTTGTTAAAATATTTTCAAATATTTCACATAGTAAACAATGAAATTGTTAATATAACTATTACTCTGGCTATTGTGAGAAGAATGCACTCCTGTGAGCAAGAATGAAAGCAGGTTTGCCCGTGGTTGTTGAAACTTCTAAGACAAGAGTTGCAGGTTTAGGTTATGGAAGAAGCAGCAATAACAGATGATTGCAGAAGGTTCTGGGAAATGAAAATAAGCAGTACATCAGTCTCTAGTTTTTAATGTGACAGATGTTAGTAAGATTTTAAACACATTTTCCTTTGAAGCAGATGGTTAAGATGAAATATAAGAATACATACAAATTTTAAATTCTCTATTTAAATACAATTTGTTTGTGAAATAGGGGCCAGAAGATATAAGGTTCTAGAAGGAAATCAATTAAACATATGGAAAATAACTAGCGAATTGCCAAAGAATATCCACTTCCCGGTATCTTCCAGAGAAGGTCCATAGGGATCTAGGGCCTGCTGACCTTCAATTTCATATTTTCCAACCTGTGAGAATGTGTAATAAATGAAAACAGCACTGAACAATGTGTCATCTATTAGGAATAGCATGATTAACTAAATGAGTAGAGTCCTTTAGAGAGTAAAGATGCACAAAATAATATACTTAAAGTTTCAGAATATCTTGACCAAAGTTTTATAATCACATCTATTTTTAATACCAAAGAATGGTAATAGTATGGATGGGCTAGAAAATTCAGGTAATAGTACTGAAAATGTAAAAAGATCGTTCACTACAGAAAAAGTTTAGATCTTAAACATAATTGTTATCCAAGGATATATAGAAAAATATTACCAAAAAAGACATACAAATAGAGGAGAGGTCTTTGGTGGGGGGATGAAATGGGGGGAGGAAGTGCACAAGAGGGTAAGTAGGAACTTATCTGTGCAATGTACAACAAAATGCATATAAGGAAATGTCACAATGAAATGCGTGTCAGAATAAAACACATTAAGTTGTACATTAAAAATTTCAAAAAAAAAAAAAAAGAAAGAAGGAAGGAAAGAAGGAAAGAAAGAAAGAAAGAAAGAAAGAAAGAAAGAAAGAAAGAGTAAAAGAAAAAAAGTATGCCACCAGGTGTGTGTGGTGACACACACCGGTATCCCACGGACTTGGGAGACAGAGGCAGGAGGATAGCAGGTTCAAGGCCAGAGATAGCCTCCATAATTTAGCAGGACTTTGTCCCAATTTAAAAAATAATAAAGGGGCTAGAGGTGCAGTTCAGTGGCAGACCACTTGCTAAGTACATATGAGGCCTAGGATTCAACCCTCCAGTAGTACAAAAAATAAAAAATAAACTATGCCACTATGGTATGGTCTGAATAAATCGATATAATTTGAACTATTTGAGAGACAAGAAACAATGAGAAAAGTCAATGAAAAAAGCCCACAACCTGGTCTGTTCATCTGCAGAGTGAGATGGTAGAACTTCATGAGCTAAAAGAACTTTTGTAAAATTATGTATATAGATATCTATGCATAAAGGTTGACTATAATCGCTGATTACTTTTGAGGCAGTTTTCATTCAACATATAATAGAGTACTTAATGAAAGGTAGAAAGAAGAATTGGCCCTATCTCCACACTTAGAGCTGGCACAAAACTCAGGGAAGTCAAACTTCATTGTGCAGATTTTTTTTATTGGACATTTTTAATGTACACATTAATGTGATTCATTCTGACATGCTTTTCATTGTGGCATTTACATATATGCATTTTGATGTACATTATTCATATAGGTGCCCCCTTTTACATAAAGGTAATCATTCAATTTAAGGATTCCATTAAAGAAACACAAAATCCCAGGGTGAATGTGCTTAAAAACTAAGAAATCATAAAGTATGTGTATTGGTAAATGAAAAAGTTTTTTCCTAGATAGCAAATAAATATTTCCCAGAATGAAAGCCACTACTAAGACATAGATATTTTAATCTACATATAATAAACCCATAATTATAAATGATAGTAAGTTGTGATGTCCATTACTTTACAAAGCAGAAAAATATATAAAAGATTCAGCTTGGGAAGTTCCTGCTCCAATTATGCAACAAAGCAAGGTTTCCTTTTCCTTCACTGAGTGAGCACTTTACATTTTAATTCTCTCAGCATCCTTTTCTATAGGTGATCAAATGATTAGGTAGTGAAAAAGAAAAACTATTTTCTGGAGTTTTGGGGGAGTCAAAATTACCAATAAAGAAGGATATGTTTTTGCTGTTTAATGGAAACCTTGAAAACTAGGCATTGTTTTTGTAATAATGCTAGCTTTAACTGACAAACTTGGAATGCACCTAACTTATAAGTTCTGTCCATTACTCTTGAATGAGAAAACCACTTATATTTTCACTGTTGACTTCTGGATCTTTTCTCACCTTTTCTTCTAGCAAACCCACGAACCTATAGAATTGATCTTGCTCCTTTTCATGAAGATTTTTGTTGTTCTAGTTTCCATTTACTTTTGTTTCTATTCTTAATTGAGTTTACCTACCTGTCATTAAAAAAGCAAAAGTTTTCTTAATAATATATTTTCGTGGTACCTAACATTTCATTTCAGACTGCACCATGATATAGGCTGTCCAGTCTGAGAAAATTGTTTGCATTTCTTTCTTTCTTGAATGTTGTTTGTTGTTAGGTGCCATGGAGTTGTGTCTGACTCATAGCTACCCTTGTAGGGTTTTCAATGGCTGATTGTTTTGGGATTGCCTCAGGAGTGGATCACCATGTCCTTCTCCCATTTTTTTGAATGAGTAGCACTTATTCAAATGTCTTCCACTCATACCTTCTCCTTTTAGTATTTAAGCCTTGATAGAACTATGTTGTCTCTTTTTATTGTTAGTTTCTTCCAATAGGTTCTTCCAAGAACCTATTACATACTTTCCAGTCTTAAGTTAAACAGAAGGTCAATTGCTTGGTTAACCAAAAATCCAACTTGTCAAGAATTTCACCTAGTACAATTATTTTGGGGCTGGGATTTAGCTCAGTGGGTAGAGTGCTGCACTGCAGTCTCTGAGGTCCTGAGTTCAATTCCCAGCACCACAAAAATGGGAGAAGGGCCTGGCAATCCACTCCCAAGGCAATCCCGAAGCACTCAGCCATTGAAAACCCTATGAGGGTCGCTATGAGTTGGATACTGACTCGACGGCACCTAACAACAACAACAACAATTATTTTGAGATTAAAACTCCATATTCTCTTTATAATTGCTACTGCTATAATATCTAATGGGAGAAGGATGTGGCAATTCACTCCCCAAAGAATCCTGAAACAGCCATTGAAAACTCTATGAGGGTTGCTATGGGTTGGACACCACTCAGTGGAACCTAAGACAACATAATATCTAAAAAATTGTTTTGAAAAGAGGAGAATATTTTTTCTTGTGGTTTTAACTTTTTCATAAGGAGTGCTTCTTATGTAAAGGAAATGTGGTGATGTTACTATCATACTTGATTTATTAATAAAAATTATCAAATAATAAAATAATGATAATACATTATTAATTTAAAAACTCTTATTGTAAAAAGAAAGTAGGCTTTGATTCCAACAGAACTGGTTCAATTTTAGCTGTCCTACTTGGCATATTGCTTCTGGATGTCCCTAAATTTCAGTATCATCATTTGTAGATTGTGGATGATAATACTCATTTTGTCATATTGTCATGAAAACTGATTAGAATAATGTGTCTAAACCTCCAAGACAATTGTCATTTTAATTAAGTCCATCACTATTTGATAAACCTGCAATAATTTGCCATAGAAATTTATGCAGAGCATCCTATGTGTCCAAAATAAACATTGATTCAGTTCCACACAAGAGAGAGCTGAAGGATAGATGATATATGGCAAAGATCCAGGAACTTCTCATTTCATACCTATTACAAGAGAATTTTAGATTCTGGTAATTTTGTGTATGGAGAAAAGGCTTTAGAAAATTATAGCTGTTAAGGTTGGATTTATGGGATCCCCTAAGACAGTAAACAGATAAGATGATGCAGAAAGCATTTGAGGGATAACCTTGAGGAATTGTTTGAATAGATACAAAAGCAATAACACATCAATAAAAATAGCATATAATACAGAATAAGGAGAAAAAAAGGATAATAAGGAAAAGGAATAAGTTTTGCTATAAAAAAGAGGGACATTATTTAGGGAAAAAATACTTAAAACTAAAATGTAATAAGTTGTGGTTTTATCTGAGTTTAAAAATTTTAACTCATCCTTGGCCAAGGCACAATATTTTGCAGTTAATTTTCCAGTCATTTCTATTTAATTAAATGTAGATATAAATATTACTGTGAGTAACTTTGGTGTTGATTCCTAATTTCAGAATATTTGTGAATTACTTTGAAATCAAGTTTGATTGTGAGGATATTACTTTGAGCCATTTTTGGCCACAAACATAGATGGAATCGATATTCCTATTTAATCTCATTCTTCATTGTAATCACCAGTGAGTGGCAGAATTACTCAGAGTGACTTACACACTCATGAATACACAGTCTTGCTTATAATTAATAAGTACCAAAATGAAGCACATTCAAATGAAGTACTTGGAAAATTATACCATCTGGTATAATGATTTGATGAAATAGATGAGTAATGAACTGTGAAATATATAGTAAAGCATACATTGAACATCTATAATAAATCATAAATAGAAATAAAATGTAAATTTGTGAGGACAAATTAAGAGCCCTTGTCAAAGTACTTCGTTGTTATATAGTAAAGTTTTGTCCCTTCAAGTGTGTCCAATTAGAACCTTATTTTTCAGACCATGGATTGAACCTATGAAATGGTGAGCCAAATAAATCCTTCATCCTTTAAGTTGTTTATCTCAGGTATTTTGTGACAGTGAGAAAAAGTGACTGGCCTGGGATTCAATATGTGAATTTTAAGGGAAAACAAAATTCAGACCATAGGAGCCATACATGGTGGCTCACACCTGTAATCCAAACACTGAAGAGGCTGAGGCAGGAGAATTAACATGGGTTCCAGGCCAGCTCTCTCTGCGTAGTGAGATCCAGGACAGGCAGAGCTACAGAGAAAGACCTTATCTTAAACACAAACAAACAAACAAAAGCAAATTTCAGACCACAGCAATATGTAACTCAGGTAAATCTTGATTGCCAAAGTCAGGAGTTCTTACAAATTATAAAATATTTTGTAGATAAAATCCTTAACTCAGACAAACATTGTGGTTTACTGTAAAAATGCAACTTTAATATTTGTTGCATATTGTTCTAAATGTTTTGTGCTTAATCAAATTTTCATAACATATCTGTGGGGTAGTTTTCAGTAACATTTCCATTTTACATGTGGATAACTTGAAGCATTATAAATAAGATTAATACTTGCTTCATGTATTTGGCATGCACGAATTCAAAGCAATAATCTGGCTTTCAAAGTTATGTTCTAAAACACTGTTATACCAATCATCTTAAATGCAAAGATTACTTCAATGAGTTTCAGAAATAAACCACATTTGATAAACACAAACTAAGCAATATAAATTAAGATATTTTGGTTAAAATGTATACTATTTTATTAAACTGTGGCATTGACGCAAGAAATATATACTTATCCAGTTCTTTTTGGGAGTAGGAAGTAATTTTATTCTAACATGAACTATGCCCATTCTTATCATATTGCTTCCTACTTGAACCTGGACACATTATAGACACAAGGTAAAGTAAAAGAGAGAATGAATATCCAAAGTAGCACTGGCTTTTAAGAGGAAAATTACTACTGAGTAAGTTCCTTGTTGGCTCTCTGTATTCTTTATTGAGAGTTAACAGTTGTTGTTGTTGTTAGGTGCCATTGAGTCGAGTCCAACTCATAGTGACCCTATGTATGCCAGATCAAAACACTTCCCGATTCTGTGCCAGGCAAACGATCTTATTTATATTTAAAACCATTGTTGCAGACACTGTGACAATCCATCTGGTGGAGGGTTTTCCTCTTTTGCCTTGACCTGCCACTCTCCCAAACATGATGTCCTTCTCCTGGGACTGATCTCTCCTGACTACCTGTCTGAAATATGTAAGATTTAGTCTGGCCATTCTTGCTTCCAAGGAGCACTCGGGTTGCACTTCTCTAGGACAGATTTATTGGTTCTTTTCCAGTCCGTGGTATATTCATTAGATGTCTCCAGCACCACAATTCAAAAGCATTGATTCTTTTTCTGTCTCCCTTTTTCAATGACCAGCTTTCACAACCATATGATGCCAATGAAAATACCATGGCATGAGTCAGACGCACCTTCGTCTTCAATTCGACATCTTTGCTTTTCAATACTCTAAAGAGATCTTTTGCCACAGCTTTTCCTAGAGCAATGAGTCTTTTGATTTCTTGACTGCTGCTTCCACGGGTATTGATTATAGAGCCAAGCAAAGTAAAATCTTGGACAACCTCAATCTTTTCTCCATTTATTGTGAAGTTGCGTGCTACCCAGTCATCAGGATTTCTGTTTTGTTGATGTTTAGTTGCAACCCATATTGAAGGCTATGATCTTTGATCTTCATCAGTAAATGTTTTAAATCCTGTTCACTTTCAGCAAGCAGAGTGGTGTCATCTGCATAACGCAGGTGTTAATGAGTCTTCCTCCAATTTTGATGCCATGTTCTTCCTCATAAAGTCCATCTTCTCGGATTATTTGCTCAGCATATAAATGGAAGAGATAGGGTGAAAGTATACAGCCCTTATGCACACCTTTCTCAACTTTAAACCACTCAGTGTTTCCGTGTTCTATTCAAACGACTGCCTCCTTGTTCATGTACAGATTTCCCATGAACACAATTAGGTGTTCTGGTATTCCCATTTTCCGAAGAGTTGTCCATAATTTGTTATGATCCAAAAAATCAAATGCTTTTGCATAGTCAATAAAACATAGATAGACATCTTCCTGATATTCTCTACTTTCAGCTAATATCCACCTGACATCAGCAATGATGTCCCTAGTTCCCAACCCTCTTCTGAATCCCGCTTGATTTTCCGGTAATTCCCTGTCTATATACTGCTGCAGTTGCTTCTGAATGATCTTTAGTAGAATTTTGCTGGTATGCGATATTAATGATATTGTCTGATAGTTTGCACATTCAGTTGGATCCCCTTTTTTTGGGAATAGGCACAAATATGGATCTCTTCCAGTCAGTTGGACAAGTAGCTGTTTTCCAAACCTGTTGGCACAAACATGTTAACACCTCCAGTGCTGCATCTGTTTGTTGAAACATCTCTATTGGTATCCCATCAATTCCTGGAGGCTTGTGTTTCACCAGTTCTTTCAAGGCAGCTTCCACTTCGTCCTTCAACACCATTGGTTCCTCTTCATATACAATCTCTTGGAATGGTTGGTCATCTACCAATTCTTTCTTGTATAATGACTCTGTGTATTCTTCCCATCTTCTTTTGATGTTTCCTGCATCATTTAATATTTTCACTGTAGAATCTTTCACTACTGTCACTCGAGGCTTGAATTTTTCCTTCACTTCCTTCAGCTTGAGAAACACAGAGCGTGTTCTTCCCTTTTGGTTTTCTACCTCCAGCTCCTTGCACATGTCATTATAATATTTGTTTTTGTCTTCTCAAGCTGCCTTCTGAAATCTTCTGTTTAGTTCCTTAACTTCATCATGTCTTCCTTTTGCTTTAGCTGCTCCACATTCAAGGGCAAGGTCCAGTGTCTCTTTTGACATGTAATTTGGTCTTTTCTTTTTTTCTTTTCTTTTAAAGAACTTTTTGCTTCCTTCTTGAATGATATCTTTTATGTCATGCCACAAATCTTCTGGTCTCCTGTCATTTGCGTCTAATGCATTGAACCTATTTTTCAGGTGGTCTGTGAACCTAGGTGGGGTATACTCAAGGTCATACCGTGGCACTCGTATACTTGTTCTAATTTTCTTAAGCTTCAGTTTGAACTTGCATATGAGAACTTGATGGTCTGATCCACAGTCAGCACCTGGTCTCGTTTTGACATCTTGTACAGAGCTTTTCCATTGTCTCTTTCCACATATGTAGTCAATTTGATTTTTGTATGTTCCATCTGGTGAAGTCCATGTGTATAGTGTCCATTTATGATGGTGAAAAAATGTATTTGCAATGAAAAGGTCATTGCTCTGACAAAATTCTATCATGCGATCTCCGGTTTCATTTCTGTCACCAAGACCATATTTTCCAACTACTGAGCCTTCTTGGTTGTTTCCAACCTTTGCATTCTAGTCACCAGTGATTATCAGTATGTCTTGATTGCATGTTTGATCTATTTCAGATTGCAGAAGCTGATAGAAGTCTTCCCTTTCTTCATTTGTGGCCTTGGTGTTGGGTGCATAAATTTGAATAATAGTCATATTAACTGCCCTTCCTTGTAGGCATATGGATATTATTCTATCACTGACAATACTGTATTTCATGACAGATCTTGAAATGTCTTTTTTGATGATGAATGCAACCCCATTTCTTTTTAGTTTATCATTCCCAGCATAGTAGACCATATGATTGTTTGACTCAAAATGGCCAATGCCGGTCCATTTTAGCTCACTGATGCCTAGAATGCCATTGGTTATGCACTCCATTTCTCTTTTAACAATTTTTAATTTGCCTAGATTCATACTACATACATTACGTGTTCCAGTTATTAATGGATGTTTACAGTTGTTTCTCCTCATTTTGAGTCATGCCACATTGGCAAGTTGAGCACCCTGGGGCTTTACTCCATTTTCATCATCATGGTAGACTCTACTTTGAGGAGGCAACTCTTCCCCGGTAGTCGTTTGAATGCCTTCCAACCTGGGGCCTCATTTTCCGGCACTATATCTGACAGTGTTTCTTTGCTATCCATAGGGTTTTCAATGGCTAGTTGTTTCAGGAGTGGCTCGCCAGGACCTATTCCCTAGTCTGTCTTAGTCTGGAAGTTCAGCTGAAAACCTGTCCACCATGGGTAACCTTGCTCATGTCCGAGGTTACAGTGGTAGAGCTCTCAGCCTCATTGCAACACGCAAGTCCCCACAGTGCGGCAAACTGACAGACGTGTGGGGGGAATTAACAGTCCTCATTGTGATTTCTGTTGCCATATATAAGGATATTGTTTGAGACTGACTTAAGACTAATTAGAAATCTGTCTCTAAGTTCTTTTTTAAAGTTGACAAACTAAAGAAGTTTTATCCTTTTCTTGTTATAATTTTTTTCTCTCACTCTCCCATTCTTTCTCTCTCTTTCTCTCCCTCTCACTATCTATACACATACACACACACAGCATGAAAAACTAACAAATTAAAACCTCAAACTCTAGCATTCATAAAACTTAACAGTATTTGTAACCATAAAGAACCATCTATGGGGTTGTTTCTTGATGTAGCAGAAGACATGAAGAAGAAATCTAGATATTTAATGGTGGAGATAGAAAGAAGACACTAATCATTTGGTATAGTTTGGTAATTGGAGACATCTGGTATCAGAGATGCACTGAAAATTAGGTATACTTGTTGAAAATCTGTATAAGAAACAGTTATAAGCTCTCAGTTTCTTAATCCTATTCTATGCCTACCAGAAAAATAAATCACAAAAGACAACAAATGATTCAAAATGCATCCTCACTTGGAGATAGCATGAAAAGAAATTCATACTTGAGAATATCTGATTTTAAGCAAGGATTTTAGCAAGGATCTGCCTATTTATTAGTGTGACTCTTTATCTATCTCCCATTATGTAAAGATTCAGAAACCAGGCTTGTAGCCACACAAGATGAAAAGGAGAGAATTTTTTCTTTCTGAAGAAATTGAAATATCTCAGAGCAGGGCCTATTAAAATTTTAAGTCTTCCAAGTATAAAATATATTTCAGTGCCAAATTGATCACTTTCAGTAAACCCTAGAAGTTAATAAACCAGTCTTTTAAAAATACCTACAAATCAACTTCCTAAGGTATCACTCATAAGTATGAACATATGGCCAAAAATCAACAGACATTTCTGGAACATCTCTAACAAGAGATTAAAGGAAAAACCAATAAGCATGTAATGGAACTTAGAGAAAACAGAAAATAATGTAGAAATTAACACTCCACCTAGGAAGCATAACTCACATTATCAGTAAAATAAAAGACTATATTTCAACCTTGAATCAACAGTATAGTCTTAGAATAAAAGCATAACCAGGGATAATGAAAGTTTTAGAATTTAAAAATACAATAGCTAAAAAATAATAGTGAAAGTATTGTGATATCTAACTAAAGAAATTTTATGGAGAACAGAGAAATTAACAAAGAAAAGTTAAAAATGTTGTTGATCAATCCAGTAGGTTCAATATTTGACAAGTAGGTGTTCCAGGAACACAGAAGGAAAAACAGTAGGGAGAAAAGTTACCAAAGCATTATGAAAAAATTCATCAGACATGTGAGAATGTACTTCTGTTTGAAATGTCATAATGAGAGTTCTATGAATAAATAGCATTATTTCATTTCATTTCCAGGTATTGTGGTAAAATTTCAATATACACAGAGTAAAATGAAGATCCTATATGGGTCAAGCCAGAGGAAAGAGAACATAAAAGGAATTAGGAATCATAATGATCAGATTTCTCAGGAGTAATTTGTGATACCGGAGGACAGTGAAACAATACTTTGAAACTTTTTTAAATAGAATTTGATACCTGGCTAAACTAACAAAGAAGAGCATGTAAAAAAGAAAATCTCAGAAATGAAATGAAGACATACCTCTTCAATAACTTCTCAAAAAGCTGTGAGAATATATGCTCTGACAAAGCAAATATGTAGAATGGGAAAGAAGGAGAAATAGATTCTATGACAAAGTAAATAATACATGACAGAAAAAGAGAAAATTTTCCTGACACAACAGCTGTCTAGTAAAGTTCCTGATTATGTTATGAATAGACAATGTCCCAGGACAGAGGTGTCTATAAAACAAATAGAATACATATATTACATATAGTTTATTCATGTGGAAAATTATATGACTGTGGAATGACTGGAATATGGCAAATGAAAATATCAGGTAATTATGAATCACAGGAAAACAGGAAGTCACATGGGAAAAATGTAATCACAGACATTCCTTCCTTATAGGTTATAATAATATGTAACCTGATAATATATAAACTGATTGTGTGTGTGTGTGTGTGTGTGTGTGTGTGTGTGTGTGTGTGTGTGTGTGGTACTGGGGGTTGAACCCAGGGCCTCGCGCTTTCACGCTCTGCAAGTGCTGGACCACTGAGCTGCACCCTCAGCCCATTTTCTTACTTTTTGAGACAGGGTCTCACTAAGTTACGCAGACTGCCTCTGGTCTCGAACTTGCGATCCTCCTGCCTCCGCCTCCCGAGCTGCTGGGATTACTGGCATGCGCCACCTCGCCCGGCTATAAACTGATTATTGTTTTTAAAGACCTACATTGAGAAAATGAAGAGACAGGAGAGGAGTGCAAGAGTGCTCACATGCATCTTTCATTATAGAAATTCAACAGGAAAAACAAAATTGATACATCAGGCCAGGAATGTAGCTTAGTGGTAGAGCATATGTTTAGTATACACAAGGCACTAGGTTTGATCCCCAGTGCCACAACTAAATTTAAATCAAAAACAAAAAACAAATAAAACTGACATATTAGAGGAGAACACCGTCTCCAATCAGCTGTATTTGCTTATAAAGTGAGAAGCATTTGAATCCACTAATAACATATTAACTGTTTGTCTTCTAAGAGTGGGATGAATTTGTTGCTTCTTTCACTTTACTCCATGTGGACACCACTTCTTCTGAGATTAACTTTCTCATTTTTCCTTCAATACTGCCAAGATAAAAGCTGGTCTTAGGGAAAATGATGCTGTCTCATCAAATAATATCTGCTTTTAATGATGCTCTAGGCATAGGGTGTATATGAACTTCTCTACATTTCGGTCTAACATATAGTCAAAGAGATATGGATTTATTGGACAGTCCAAAATATTTTAGATAGTTTGGGCATTTGTATTCATCAAAGGTATCCAGAGAAATAGAAGCAGAGGAGTCTGGGGAGGGGGATAATAAAGAATTAGCTATCATAGTTATAGATGCTGACAATTCCCACAATTAGCCATCAGCAAGTAGGAAAACCAAGAAAGCAAGTGGTGTGGTTCAGTACAAGTTCAAAGCCTTGGAAAAGGGAAGCTGTTGGAGTCAGTATCAGTCCAAGCACAACATAAGTCCAATGTCACTGCTCACCAGTCAAATAGGAAGAATAAGTGGTGAACCATCCTGTTTCTCTGCCTTTTGTTCTGCTCAGGCCCATAACATATTGGATAATGGACACAAACACTGAGGATGGCAATTCTATTTCAAATTCTTATCTCATCCAGAAATTCCTCACAGACACAGTCAGAAATGACGTTTAGCTAAGTGGCTAGGCACTCTATGATCCAGTCAAGATGACACATAAACTTAACAATCATAGTATTCTAATGGTACATTTTATTTCTTTAAATGGAAGAACTGACCTCTTAAGTAACATGTATGGTTAATTTTTTGAAGAAAGTTCATGTTTTAGCAAAAAGTTTAAAACCACATACAGATAAACTTAAGAGGAATCTCCATGTATGAACAATATTCATTTTTTTTCCTCTTGTGTCTACACAAGGACATATATGCTGGCCAAAGATATGATTTTCTGTTTCTCTTTATAAGTAATTATAGATCAGTTTTGTTATCAAAATTACAGATTATTTTCCACTAGTGTATGTTAACTTCAGTTATTTATTACTTAATATTTTGGTACAAATAATAATAATTTAAAAAGTCCTCTGTTAAGGAGATAATGCTTGGGTAAAGTGATGAAAGGGGACAGAAAAACGAAAAACTGAAATGATGCATTTTGTGCTACCATTGAAAAACTTGTTCATGTTCATTGCTATAGGAAAGTAAAAGAACCAGGGATGCCGTGGACACCTGTACGAGGACAACATCATGATAAATACAAGAGGGCGGTCTGTGTGCTTTGAAATGTCAATAGTTAAAGGAATCTTGCAGCATGTGCCTAAATTAAATACTTATAAATCCTTCCCTAAAAGAGGAAGTCCTTAAAAGAGGAAGTCCCAGGGATAAGACTGAGGAGTTTAATTTTACTTAATTACTAGCCAATAAAATATATTTAGTTGACATACTTGCTTCACTAGGTCTAAACTTTTCCTCTCCAAATAATTGAGAACAAGAAGGTTTTCAGAATCAATATTTTACAAGAACAAATTCATGAGACTCTAAGGTATATCAGTGATGAATAAGTATGGAACTGTATTCAGTATTGTTACTCAGTAATATCTCTCTTGGTAAAATAATTATCACAGGCAAGAAATTATTTGTGGTCCTCACTGACTGTCCTCATTAAATCATTTCTTCTGTATATTGAATGACTTCCATGTCAAACTAGGTTCCCAGGAGATTTATTAATCAAAACTCAGTAGATTCAGTTTCATTATAACATAAGACTGCTTCATACAATCCATTTTTTAGAATGAAGGAAGAGAGAAATAAATATTTTAAGATTCAGCAAATTTCTAAAAATAATGCTAAAAAACAGAGTAACCTTTAGGTAATGCATTATTGATGGCATATCAAATATTACCAATAATAAAACACTTAAAATATAGGGTTCAGTAAAAAAATGAATTACAAACATGCCAACAAAATTGAATATTTTACTGTAAAACAATCTCTCAGGCTGGGTGCCATGGTGCATGACTGTAATCCCAGTAACTCAGGAGGCTGAGGCAGGAGGATAGTGAATTGGAGGCCAGATGCAGTCTGCATTCCAGAAAGCATCCTGGTTAAATCTTTCAAGAAATCTTGTAGAACCAATGTTTGGATAGATTTGAAGATGAGATTTTATGGAGGATGTTGATGATAAATATGAAACTGAAGTGAGGGAGATCACTGATTAAATCTCAGTTATGAGTGGTGACAAGAGTGGTAATAGGCAAATTAAAATAATGATAGCTACAAACAAAATAATAAATTAGTATATTGTACTGTTTTTACAACATGTATAGATCTCAACTCAACCAGATCTCAATAGACATCACCTACAAATCTAATCCACATGCAACTCTAATCTGCATCTGATTTTTAGCCCTCCAACTGTTGAAAGGGGTTGGGATTTAGCTCTGTTGGTAGACTGCTGCTCAGAGATATGAGGCTCTGGGTTCAATCCGCAGCACCATAAAAAATGGAGAAGGAGCTAGCCACCCACTCCCTAAACAATCAGCCATTGAAAACTCTATGAATGACAAAGAAGCACTGACATAATGCCAAGCATAGCACAATGTCAGAGAGTGTTTCTTTTTGTTGTACACAGGGTTGCTATGAACTATACTGGACTGGATGGCATCTAACAACAAACTGTTAAAAGGCTGCAGACTAGATTCAAGCCTATACATATATGTATGCATGTGTATATAAGTACACACATATTTATGTGAGTGCATATGTATATGTATGTATATTTATAAATTTATATATTATAGATATATGAGTACACATACACATATATGTATGTATATATATTTAATGATTGAGAAATCCTGTGTGTCGGAAACAGATTGATTCTGCAGTGTAACAGAAAATATGATTCAAGTTGTGTCTGTTCATTAATAAGAATATCTCTCATTGTTTGGTCATTTAATATGAAAGAGGCACTCTAGTAGGAAAGTTATTGATAATTCTCTTTTAATCTTTGTAACAAGCCTATGTTGTGTTGTCAGGTACCACCAAGTTGGGTCCAATGCATAGTGACTCATAGGATATTTATTTTTATATATGTTGAAACATAGAATGGGAAAAAAAACTATCACTCAGCAAAAAAATGTTATAGTTTTGAAGGCAGTCCATCTGACCAAGAGCAGACTTTGTAAGCACCTCAGTATAGTGTTTTGTTCAATGTGAAGGAAGAATAAATAAAATGGGTATGAAGTCTTTAAAAAGGCAAACATATGTATATTACAAATAAAAATGTAGTCCCAATGACTTGGAGGCTGAGGCAGGAGGATCATGACATCAAGACCAGAGGTAGTTGGTGCAACTTAGTGAGACCCTATCTCAACATGAAAAATAGGATAAAATGGGCTGAGGGTGCAGCTTAGTGGCAGAGCATTTACAAAATATATGCAAGGCTCTGTGTTCAACCTCTAGTACTAGAAAGAAATAAAAAAGGAAATAAAGAAAAAGAAAGAAAGAGAGATACCGACAAAGAAAGAAAGAAAGAAAGAAGAAAGAAAGGGAGAGAAAAAGAGAAGAAGGAAGAAGAACGAAAGAAGGAAAGAGATGGAGGGAGAAAGAAAAGAAGAGAAAAAAGAATAGAAAAAAGAAAAGAAAGGATGGGCAAAGAGGTAACATAAATCAAGAGTTAATATGACAAGAGTTGGACTACCTTCTTGAAAAACATCTGGATCAATTCCCACAAGAGAAGAAATTGTTATGAGACATTATAATGTAGCAATATTACTCTTCTCTAAATGCAAGAGATCAAAAACCTATTCTGATGTAACCAAAGGAAATACGAAAAATAAAGACAGTTACATCCAATGCTTCTTTCACTTATATATAATAGCCATGTCACTTTATCCTACGTGCTGCAAATTCTTTGCTTCCAGTGTATCTGTATTTTAAACTACTTCAAAATCTTTAGCCACATGAGTTTCTAGGTGAATTTTGGAAAGTCCTACAACTGTCACTCATTTAATAGCCTTAGTATTTAGACCTCACTCACAATTATTCCTTTTTTTACTTTATTTTTTATTTTTATTTATTTATTTTTTGGTGTGGTAATACTTGGAAGTTGTGCCCAGGGTTTCACACACACTTTGCAAGTGCTCTACCACTGAGCTGCACCCCCAGCCCAGTTTTTAATTTTTAATTCTGAGTCAGCATCTTGCTGACTCAGGCTGCCTCTGGCCTCAATCTTATTATCTTCCTGCCTCTACTTCCCAAGTCCCTGGGACTATAGGCCTAAGCCACCCCACTCAGCTCACAACTTGTTATTATATTTTTTTATACAATTGTATGTAATAAAGGAGAATCAATGCCTAGAAACCCCTCTGAGGCCCTTTTGGCCATACTTCTTTCTCTGTGATTACCACACAAAGTCCTCATAAGTCAAATTCAAAAAGCAGTGAAGGGACGATTAAGTAAAATGCAAACAAATATGACATTGGGACAGACATTCTCAATTCTGTGTCTACACTGAGTAAAATTCTTACAGAGAAACTAGAGGGCAACTATTTGCAGATTTCAGATTATGCCAGACACTCTAGTTGTAAATTTTATTGACCAACTAGTATCATAACAATCTACCGCCCAGAAAAATTAGAAATGTTGAGGAAAATGCAAATCATCTTTTTTAAGATATTAGAGATAGGACTTGAGGGACTCAGAGCTCTCAGGGAAGTTTGTAGGTTGAATTATATTCCTTCAAATTATTTATCAAAGCCCTTCGGTTAGGTCCAAATATAACCTTACTTGGAAGTAGGGTCACCACAGATATAATTAACTAAATTAGAATAAATTCATTCTGTAATAGGTCCCTAACCCAATGTGACTGATATCTTTATAAGGGAAATTTGGAGACCGACGCACACAGAGAAAATTCAAGTGAAAATGAAAGCAGATATTGAGGTGCTGCTTCTATACACCATGAAACACTCAAGCTCACCAGTAGGTCACCAGGAGAGAGGCCTGAAATAGATCTTTCCCTCACAACTCTCAGAAGGAATCAACCTTGCTGACTGACACTTTGATCTTCGACTGCCAGCCCCCAGAATTGAAAAACAAGAGATTTCTTTTGTTTGAGCTAGCCAGTGGTACTTGCTGGTACTTTGTTACCTCAGCCCTTGCAAAATGGAAAAGGTAGAGATGCACATTAAGGTGCTATTTTATCTCAAATTATTTTCTGATAAATTAATGATGTGAAGCCAAAAAGTCTAAACGTTGAACAGAGAGCAGGAACTGAAAGACTGAAAAATAGAGCCAAGTTTTTAGCAGTCATGTGACTGGGGAGACAAAGTCTTGATTTTCTTCTTCCAAAACAGCCAGATTTGAGGAGCCAAAGTTCAGGAAAGAAAGGAAGAACATTGACATTCCCTAGTGCCTTTTTTTTTCAAGGCACTCAAAGATTTCTAAGTGGAGCAAGACAAGAACAAAGCAGCAGGGCTTTCTAACAATCTTGCAGTGCTGGAAGAACAAAAGAAACAATAGCAGCAACAAAAATAACAAAGCGCATAAAATGGGGGCATGAGTTTGGAAGTACTGTGGAAAATACATCAATTTAAGGCTATATTATAGAAGATGAACAGAAAATAGAAAACTCCTCAAGGTCAAAATCAGATCAATTCCAAGTGAAAATCACTGTGATCCTCTGTATTCTAACAGGAATAAAAAGGCATATGTATACCTCCTCTGGAAGAACATAACACTGAACAGAATCTGTGTAATTTCTTATACAGTGTACTCATCACTCAAATAAAATTTAAGTAGAAAAACCACAAGATAGGGACAAATGGCCAAAACCCAAAAGGTTAAATAATAGAAACAGTCCCACAGGTAATCCTGATATTGTAATTATCAGGTATGGATTTATGAAATGTTCATTAATAAAATGACAAGATGAAGAAAGTCTCCTGAGAGTTTGATTCATTGAAAAAGAGTCAAATACTAATATTTCATTGGCAATCAAAATCCAAACTAGGAAGTCAGTATATGCCTTTTGCAGTACATTGGACATAACAGAGAAAAGCATTAGTAGAAAAAGTGTAAATAAAATATTTAAAATACAACACGGACAAATAAAAAAGAACATTTGCAAAAGGCCAGAAAAGATAAGTAGGACAATGAACATATTAACAGAGCTCCCAAACAATAAATAAATAAATAAAATTATTGTCTAAATCAATATTTGTAACTAGGCACTATGGTATAAGCCTGTAATCCCAATAACTTGGGAAGTTGAGGCAGCAGGGTCATGAGTTCCAGGCCAGAAGCAGCCTAGAAATCTAGGAAGACCCTGTCTCAAAAAAAAAAAAAAAACAAAAAAAAACATAAAAAATTTAAAAGGGGATGGGATGTACTCCAATGTTGGAGGGCTTACCTAGCATGTGTGAGACCCTGTTCAACTTCCAGGTACTACCAAAGAAAAAAATTTTTTAAATAAAATAACAATATTTGCAGAGCTGTCAAACAAGAATTACCCAAATGAGAGATGAAAGGCTTCAAGCCACAGATGCAAGAAGCTCTATGATAGATAAGCAAAATAAACACAGAGAAAACCAAAAGTGTACCATGAAGTAACTGACTAAAAGGACATAATAGATTTTAAAATCAGTGAGGACAGGAAGTACAATGTGGTTGATGAAAAAGCCATTATGGGCACAAGAGAAAAAGAAAGGAAACAGCTATTCCTCACCAAAATCATGACAGTTAGAAGCCAATGCTTTGACATCATCAAATAGCTGAAAAAAGTGGCACCCCAGAATTCTATACCTAGAGGAAATATACTTCAAAATCAAAGCAAAATAAAAATGCTTATAGGAAACATATTGCAAATTTTTAATTGATGAAAATCCTACCTGAAATATTAGTGAAAATAGTCTAAAACGACAGTGACAAAATAAAATAAAATAAAATAAAACACCATGGCCTGTTGTTAGGTGCCATCAAGTTGGTATCTGACTCATAGTGACCCACATAGGGTTTTCAATGGCTGACTGTTTCGGGATTGGCTGGGAAGTGGATTGCCAGGTCCTTCTCCCATTTTTGCATTGTTGGGAATTGAACTCGGGACCTCAGAGACTGAAGCGCAGCACTATACCAATTGAGCTAAATCCCAGCCCACCATGGCCTAGTAGGGTTTATACCAGGAATGAAAGAATGTTTCTGTACTAGAAAAATTTATTAATAGCATCTACCATATTATTGCCTGCAGCTGTAGCCCTGTGGCATCCGATCCTGTCAGATCTCGGAAGCTAAGCAGGGTCAGGCCTGGTTAGTACTTGGATGGGAGACCGCCAGGGAACACCTTCTCCTTTGGGAGAAGGATCTGGCAACCCCCTCCCAAAAATCAGTCTGCCATGGAAAACCCTATGAACAGCAGAGAAGCACTGACAATAGTGTTTCACCTGTTGTATACAGGGTCGCTATGAGTTGGATACCGACTCGACGGCACCTAACAACAACAACAACAACAACCATATTATTATGCCTAAGGGTAGTTGGTATATTTATCTTTTTGTTATAATTACTGATGTTAGGGGTTTACATCTGTCTCCAATGTATTTTATATTTGTTATATAGATTATTGTACCTCATTTCAAAAATTTATTTCAAATTAAGTACTTTTATCATTCTATTTGACCTTCTAATTTGCTTATTTGTTTTATATTTTTATTCTTCTATTGATAATCATAGATTACCATATTCACTTCTGACAATAGATTCAATATAAATTATTTCCTTTATCACTTAATGTATCAAAGTGAAATGATCTTCAAAAATGTTACCTACCTTTGCCCCTTTTCACTTTTTATGCTGTTATTCTTATGCATTTTGATTCTGTGTGTACTTTGAAATAATTTAGACAATATTGTTTTTTTTTATATACTCATCTGTTGTGTTGTTAGGTGCCATCAAATCAGTCCGTCTCATAATGACCCTCGTAGGGTTTTCAATGGTTGTTTCATAATTGTTTTCGATGGTGGACTGCCACATCCTTCCCCCATTTTTGCAATGCTAGGGATTGACCCTGGATCTTTAGAGAGTGCAGAGAAGGTGCTCTACCAATTGAGCTAAACCCCAGCCTGTTATATTTAGCAGTCATATATATTTACCCACATTTTCACTCTTTGGTATTCCTCATTCTTTCTTCTATTTCTGCAAGTTAATTTGGGAAAACTTTCTTTTGTGGTTTCACCTTGAATAATTGTCTTCTATTGAAAGAAATCTTATAGTATTCCTGTTAGTGCATGTCCCCTACTGATTTTAGGTTTCTATTTTATTTGAAAATAGTTTCAAACTTATTTAAAAACAAAACCTTGCCAGAATAAGAATATAAAAAGAATAACCATTTACTCAGTAGCTCACTTGGTAGAACACTTGCTCTATGCACTCTGAAGCCCTGGGTTTGATCCCCAGAACTGCAAAAAAAAAAAAAAAAAAAAAAAAGAGAGAGAGAGAGAGAGAGAGAGAGAGAGAAAAGGACCTAGCAGCCCACTACCTAAACATTACTGAAACAATCAACCATCAAAAACCCTATAAATAGCAGAGAAGTACTGACCTACTGACCTAGTGCCAGGCATGAAACAGTGTCAGGGAGTGCTTCATTCTGTTATGCATAGGGTTGCTATGAGTCAGATCTGTCTTGGGAGGGCACCTAACAATAACAATAGCAACAGCAACAGATTTACCTACTGTTTATTCTTTCTTCTTTTCTTTGCTTCACTATTTGTCTGTCCCTTACTCCTGCTCTGCTCATGTATTTTTTTCTCTCTCTCTCTTTTTGTCTCTCTCTTTCTTTGTCTCTTTCTCTCTCCCTGTCTCCCTCCCTCCCTCTCTCTCTCTCTCTCTCTCTCTCACACACACACACACACACACACATACACCCCTTCTTTCTTGAATCATTGAATCATTTAACATCAATTTATATACATTATATACAATTGTATACATTATATACAATTTATATACAATGTATATACATGTATATACATTATATACATTACTCTCAAATACTTCAAGGTATATTATCTAAGGTAATCAAGGTATATTACCTTCAAGGTATATTACCTAAGAACACACACTGAGTTCAATTCCCAGCACTGCAAAAATGGGAGAAGGACCTGGCAATCCACTCCCAAGGCAATCCCGAAACAGTCTGCCATGAAAACCCTATGAGGGTCACTATGAGTTGGATACCAATTTGATGGCACCTAACAACAACAACATATATATATATATATATATATATATATATATATATATATCCTGCACCATAGCCCTGTGGCATCTGATCCCGTCAGATCTCGGAAGCTAAGCAGGGTCGGACCTGGTTAGTACCTGGATGGGAGACCGCCTGGGAACATCAGAAGCTATAGGCTTGGGAGAAGGACCTGGCAACCCCCTCCCAAAAATCAATCTGCCATTGAAAACCCTATGAACAGCAGAGAAGCACTGACAATAGTGTTTCCCCTGTTGTACAGAGGGTTGCTATGAGTCAGATACTGACTCGAAGGCACCTAACAACAACAATATATATATATATATATATATATATATATATATATATATATGTATATGTATATATATATATATATATATGTATATGTATATGTATATGTATATGTATATATATATATATTTTTTTTTTAAAACACAGTACAGGAGCTGATTATAGCTCAGGGGTCAAGGCTACAAGGCCTTGGGGTCAATCTCCATCACAAAAACAAACGAACCAAAAAATCAAACAACACAATACAGTTATCAATTCAAACATCAAATATATTACTGATCAACCTACAATTTGTTTTTCAACTTTGCCAATTGAACCAAGGATAACATTTATGCTATTTCCTTTCTCTTTGATACCAGATTCAGTCCAGTGCCAAGGTCTTGCCCCCTAGGTATAATTGTATAGATTGTCTCTTTAATCTGGCACATTTCCACAGCCTTTTTTTTTTTGTCTTTTATGACGTTATTTTTGATGGATATGGTGACACCTATCTCCTGATTTTTTACTTTCCTCATTCCCTTCATTCAACCATACTTTTCCTTATAGAATAAACAGAAGTTCCCAAATGGCAGGAGGTGATGGGGTAGATAACAGATGCATCAGTTTTTTAGACCACCTACCATACTGCTAATACATTAACTCATAGTCCTCACAGCAATCCTCAGAAATTGGTAGTTTATCTCCAATTATGTCAGGTAGTAAATTACAGACATAGGAATCCAATAATTTGTAAGCAATACAAGTTTATTGCTGTTAACAGTGGTCTTCCTGGAGTTAAAAAAAAAAAGTATTCACTCAGAAAACAGAAATGGAAACAAAGTGCTTTCATTTCACTTACAGGGTCCATAGCCAGTGGTCAAACTGATTGTTACAAGTAGAACAGGGCTAATTCCCTCTCTGCTGGAATTATAAACACTATTTTCCAATATACCAAAGTACTATCTTCCCCTATTAATATGAGAGGAATTACCTAAATGTTTTTTCCTTCAAAAGTCAAAAGTCTATTCAGAAAATTAAGGCAACACTGATCAATTCTAAGAAGCATATGCCATTTTCTTATTTTAACAAAGCTAATTTACCTAGTGCTCTAAATTATTTTTGTAATAATAATAGAAATTGGGATTTTTACACCAGCTTTAATGAGATATTACTTACCCCAGTTTGTCTTTCCTTTCATTACTGATTATTTGTATTTTTCCTCATTTCTTTTTATCTCATTTTTCTCAAGGGGGCAATATTAAAATAGCAAGCAATATACTTTGATAAGGAAAAGAAAAAGATAAAACAAGGTGCTTAAATTCTTCCAGATCTATTTATAAAACAGAAAATAGATTTAGGAAATACCAAAAATTATACTTTCAAATTTACCTATAGAAATATTTCATTGAGAAGAAATATATTTATCATACAGAAGCATGCTTTATTTTATAAAGAATTGTCTGAAATGCAATTGCTTATTTTCTTTCAAATATTTATCCACTTATATTTCTACTGATTTGTATCAGAAACAGTGGATACTCAATGGATCCATGTCAAATGAATAAATGAATGATCGAATGATTGGTGTTACATAATAATATTCATCCAGGTTCTGGATAATAGAATTCTAAAATATCTCATAAATGAGGAAAGAATCAAAAGCTCAGAAACAAAACAAAACAAAGCAAAACCAAGGAAATGATTGATTTTCAAGACCATGCAGTTTATTTCCATTTTAGGACTAAGTTAAGAAAAAAGCTACTTGCAACCTCAAAAAGGAATTTTCTATGTTACAACAATAAAGACTTGTTAACCTGGGGATTCTGACTGAGAATGTTGGTTAACACTCCTCACCACTGTGCTTTACTATTTACTCTTGTGCCCATTTTTCTATTAGTGTGTCATTCCCATGGCAGCTTTGAGCCACTTGAAACTGGCCAAGTTTTATCTGATGACCTAAGATTGAACTCCACTAAGCTTTAATGACAGAAATAAATATGGCTCCCAGCTATACCTGACCTCTTCCACTCCCCAGCTGGAACCAACTTCTTCTTCATTTCCATCTTTTTTCCATTTGGATCCTCTGTTTTGGTGTTAAGGCATTATCATTTCCTCCAATTCCTTTCTAGTTCAATATTAAGTAGGACTTCTACTTCAGAAGAGATGCATCCCATCCTTGATATCTAATTGCTACCTGTCAAACTTTCACTAGTGAAGAACACTTTAATATTCTTAATTAATTCTAACGTTGTCTTTTTATAAAGTGTATGTAAGATTAGAGACAGGGAATTTCAAAAGACAGGGATATACCTTTGCTTGTCAATGAAGAATGAATCAATTTGTCAGTTGGGTGCAAAAAATTGAAGAGTTCAGGTATATGAACAAGTTAAAAGTTATATAAAGAACCAAGTGCAGTGGCACACACCTTTAATCTCAGCAAGTTGGGAGGTAGAGGCAGGAGGATCTCAAGTTTGAGGCAAAAGGCAGTTTTTGTAAATTAGCAGGACTGTCTCAAAATAAAAAAGAAAAAATGGACTGGGATATGGATCAGTGGTTGAGTGCTTGCAACAAAGAAAAAAACATTGTTATATAAAGAAAGAGATACATAAAGGAGAAAATTGTCACAGAGAAGTTTTGGAAGGTTCCATTATGGTAGTGAGAGTATTGGTGGTGAGCATTAGATCAGTCAAAGACAGTAAATATAGTAAAAAAAAAATAGTAAATATATGCTTGATAAGAATGACTGCATCAATATTATGTGACACAGACTTTATTTTCTAGAGTAACTATAATGATACTCCTACAGGCATAGACCACAGGAAATATTAGAACAGTATAACATGATATAATATACAAATATTAAGAAGAAAAATAGAAAGATGACTATAACTTTATTTATTCTTAGTTCTTTATTATGTCAAAATTATTCTTATGGGTCAGTGCAAGGCAGGACAAAAAATCATCATGAAAAGGAGATCAAATTGTCTCTTTAAAAAGTCAGGCTAAGAGGCAGTTTATTTTGACCCAAATTCTATAATATGTCACCCAATTAGCGTGACGTTTTCCCTCAGTGAGCAAAGGTCTAAAGGCCTAAAGAATGCAGAATCTACAGTAGGTGATGAATACTGATTCATCCTTCTCCAAGAAATTCAGAACCTGTTTTTCATATAATTTAGATTAATCAGAGAATCATGAATTCCAAGTAAACTGTTTTGAGGTCCTGTGAAAGAGAAACTGCCTTGGGATCTCAAGGTCTTTAGTTCAAATCCCAGCAGAAGAGAGATCTGTTCCCTCCTAGACAGTGAAAATTGTTCCTAGAAAACAGCATAATTCTCAGTCTTCAGCATTACATGTATATACTGATATTTAAATGTTTCCTTTCTTTCTCAGTATCAAATATAATTTCAGTAAATTGTTCTAAAATTAACTTTTCTGATTATAAACAGCAGCACATAAACATAGCTAAAAGTAGAATTAGAAGAAAAACACATAAAGACAAAGCTCTTTGACATATGCTAATATATATATATATATATATATATATATATATATATATATATATATATATATTATACAGACTTTGTCTTGGGGGTCATGTGCTCTATTCACTCCCCATCCCACCTCATATACTTGTTAACAGGTAAGCTGTTCTGTATTTGTAAGGTACTTGTGTGGGAAGAATGTTCTATGCAGGTAGCTGCCACAGCCCTTCCATGCAACCCATCATTTCCTGGTTACGATAATCCACTTCTGCCGGACTTCTTAATCAGGTAAAGCTCTGGAGACCTGTCGAAATGCTCAGTAGTGACCTAGATCTTTAATCTGGTGGTCATAGATCACATGCCATCCTGTGGGCTTCTCTACTCCAGCACTCAGCTTTCCTCTGAGGGAAATTGTGGCCCATCCTTTCTTTGCCCTTTTTCTGTGCCCTATGCCATCCCTTGGTACCAAGAGAGGCAATATCAGAAATCGCTGGTTTTGTTCAGGCCTCCTGGTGATTTTTCCTGAGAGAGGCAAGGTATAAAATTCTGTAATTCATTAAGACTGTTAAGTGAATGCACATCTCCCCTCACAAGGCATGTTCTACTGCTGACAGATAATTGAGATGACCAAACACAGAAGTTGATCTTTGAAATGTAGGAGGTTGTTATTAGAGGAATGTATCTGATTCTACTAATGCAATTGCTAATTGTAGTACTTTTAAAGGGAATTTTCACAGTTGTAAGAGATAGACCTTATTTTTAGAGGAAGCTGAATGAAATGACAAAATTGAGGCCCAGTGTGTGCTCTCTCTCAGTCAGGTTGCCACAGCCACCAGGGCCACTTTTAACTTATACAAATAAATTATTGGCAAGAAATTATTACAGAAACATTTAGAACATGCTGCCCATGTGCTTCTTACTATCTTTAAGGGTAAGAAGCTATTTACAAATTGAACAAATAAACCACCTGTCAAAACCTAATTTTCTGTAGAAGGTTGACAAATTCTGGAATACAGATACAGCAATGCATATTTTACAACATACACATGTGTGCATTATTTTGGAATTATTCTTTTTCAGCACTAAAAATATTTTATGTTGGATAAAAGCATGTGGCAAACTGTCTGGGAGGCTCTCATCCTTTGTGAAAAGGACATAGCCTGATGAGCTATTGGATAGGAAACAGGGGACTATGATTGAGTGCCATTTGTGAGAAAAAAAATTGCCCTTGGCCTTTTGTTTAGATTTTCTTCAACCATGGCTAGAAAGTCATGATTGCTGTTGAGCACATGGATGTTTCTTTGGTACAAGAGAAGAAAAGCAAAAAGTATAAACAAATTGCCAACATAAAAACAAAAATAAAGAAATGATTAAAGTAGATCCAGGACTTAAAAAGTTGCTTGCCATAACTGCTTTGTCAGTAGTGATGGCTCCTAGGTCCTAATGCTATTTTCAGGAAAAGATGTCAGCTGTAAGTCCCTGTGATGTCAGCTATTTAATTCCTTCTGAATTGTTTTCTTTCTCTACTTGTGACTTCCATGGACATGGACTGTTCAGATCTCCCTGTAAAAGAGAGCTTGTGCTGGGCATGCTGACAGCCTTTGGAACACAGCACATATTCTCACCACAACCATGCTCTTCCTGGGATGCTCCCAGTGAAGGACTGATTGTAGCCATCCTGGAGTGTACTATCTTTCCTCTGGGGTTTTGCCACCTGCCTGCCTGAGATTTTCTCAAGATTTTATTGCAACCTGAAGCTCTTTCTACTCAATTTTCCTACTGTCTTCTGTCATTTCATAGGTATCTAATGTGCACCATATTTTTTCTTGCATTGATCATGGAAGTCTCTCCCTACCTATTCCTGCTACTTTTTCTTTTACCCTCCATAGACATTTCGCAAAGTAAATCTCTCCCACACTTGATCCCCTTTTGGTACTGTTTTTCAGAGAACCTGAACCAACAGACATCCCCAAACATTCACTTACAAAATATCAAGGCTAAGTTCAAGTGTCACTACCTGTATGAAGTCTCTTCTAATTTTCTAACTAGTTGTCTTATTCCATGAACCTGTTCCTACAAGAAAAATTTGCTTTTATTTTTTATGAGACATGTGCAAATCCTAACTTCTTTTATTTTAGTTTGTCTCTTACTTTATTCCTCTTATTAGAAGATAGAATATGTTATGCTATTTTTGAAAATATTTATTCCACCGCATATATGTCTACATTATCTGTTGTTGATAAACACTCAGTTTGATCAAATGGATTGTTATCTTATTTGATAGGACATTTATAGCTACTAGAAACCAAACAGCATGGCCTGCTCATTCTCTTAATGCAGACCATTCTCAAAGGGTACACTTCCTCCTTTATTTTCTCTATGATATTCTTCTAATGCTCCACCTTAATTGTTTGTCAGTGAGGATTAGCATATTCAGAAACCTTTGTTGCGATTCATCCATTCATCTTTCTTTTACTAAGCACATTCCATATCCTTGGTCCTGTGCTAGGTGATAAAAAAAATATACAAGGATGAAGAAGCCATCTCCCATGTCTTCAAACAGCTTGGAATCATATGGAAAATGGCAATAAGAAAAGAAAGACAGTAATCAAATTTTTGAAAGTTCATAATTACGTCTGTAAAGGATTCAGTAGCTCCATATAGAAGAGGACGGTCAGTCCTACCTGAGGAATCAGGGACACCTTCACAGACAGGGTGACATTTCACATGAGTTGTAGGATATTTGCAGGAAGTGACAAGGTACAAAACAAAAAGAAGCAGTGAGTGCTGTGAGTTACTCCCTCTCTCAGGACTCTTCAAAGTAAAGGAGGACTTGCTCTCCTTACTGTGAGAAGTTCAGCAAGGTGATTCTCCCCTTGCAGCCCTGTTTGGGGTGGCCTCCAATTAAAAACAAACAAAAGCCAACCTTACCTAAATCCATGCCTCCTTCTAGACGTACCCAAACATACCCAATGCCTGATCAAGACAGACTGGAATATAAAAGTCCAGACTAGGGGCAACTCTGGCCATCCAATCCAATTACAGACCTCCCTGTGGGGTCAGCTGAAAACTGTCAGGACTAAAACACACACAAAAAAATTCTCTATTTGCCCAAATCTGCTCACATTTCTGCCTCCCTTCCATTGGTTTTAAAACCAGGAGCATTCTCTAAGAAGAATCCGAGTGGAATTTTGAAAATTCATAGAAATTGAGTGTAGAACAGTGATCACCAAGGGTCAGACAGTGAGGAGATGTGATGACCAAATGGTACAAACTTGTAGTTATAAGATGAATGAGTTCTGGGGACCTCATATACAGCACAGTGACTATAGTTAATATGTTATGCACTTGAAATTTGCTAAAGAGTATATCTTAAGTACTATGTATCACATAAAAAAGTACTTATGTACATAGTACATAAGTACTATGTATCACATATACATGTGTGATCACATATCACACATGTATATGTATCACATATACATAGTTGTATATG